>JAABOM020060273.1:0-12012 GCA_011800125.2 Solanum clarkiae
GTGTATATATATATATATATATATATATATATATATATATATATATATGATATATCTCTATATAGTGTTTGGGATGACCAAGCCTAGCTCGGGGAGTTGTAGGCCCGGGTAACTTATTGAGGGGTTCGTAGGTTGGTCGCTTAGCTCGGCGGGTGGTAGACCCAGTTAACCTTGTTGGGAATTGGTATCCATCAACCTTGATGAGGGTTTTGTACTCTATCAACCTCTATTGGGGGGGGGTTAGTACTTCATCAACCTCGGGAGGGGGGTTTACTCATCTACCATATGAAGGGGTTAGAATTCATGTGCCTATGCAAGAGAGTTGTAGGCCTTTGCTTGAACTAAAATAGTCACTCCTTACACTCGTATTATGATCTATACAAGTATAATTTTCTTACTTCAAGCGTCATTCATACATGTCATATTGCTAGTGTGCTATTCATTACTTATGATTATGTATTTTGCCCAAGTATCTGGGGTCCATCATCTAGAATAGTGGCGATATCAATAATAATGTCACACATCGTATTGGTATAGTATTGACTAAATGGAGGCTTGCATTTGGAGTATTGTGTGATAAGAAGATGCCACCTAAACTCAAAGGTAAATTTTACAGATTGGTAGTTAGACCATCTTTGTTGTATAGGGTGGAGTGTTGGCCTATCAAAAATGTGCATGCCCAGAAGATATATGTCGTAGAGATAAGGATGTTGAGATGGATATGTGGTCACACCAGGAGTGACAACATTAGGAATGAGACCATTCGAGAGAAGCTACAGGTGGCCCAGGTGGCTGATAAGATGAGGGAAGTAAGAGTGCGACGGTTTGGGCATATGTAGAGAAGGAGTACCGATTCTCCTGTTAGGAGGTGAGAGAGGTTGGTTTTGGGAGTTACACATAGGGGTAGAGGTAGACCAAAGAAGTACTGGGGGGAGGTGATCAAACATGATATGGCGGAACTTGATCTCACTGAGGACATGACCTTAGATAGAAAGAAGTGGAGGTCGCGAATTAGAGTAGTAGGCTAATCGGTTGGTAGGATCAGGTGGTAGAGAAGTAGTAGTGTTTTATATTATGTGTTGTCATTTTTTGTTTTTTATGTGTTAATTATATCATAACTATATATTGTCATATTCTTAGTATTATTAGTCATTTTTTTTCTATTCCCTTTTCTTTACTTTTTGGTATATCTAGTTTATTCTACTTATGGATTTTTGAGACTAGGGTTCCCAGGAAACAACCTCTCTACTTTTATGAGGTAGTGGTAAGGTTTGCGTACATTTTACCCTCCCTAGACCCCACTTGCGGGATTCCACTAGGTATGTTGTTGTTATTGCCTATGATGTTTACCTCTTGAAGCATTGCATCCTGCATACTTAGTACATTCAAATTTACTAATGCATACACTATGCCTACATGATGTCACATTGTAGGAACCAGTGTACTGATTGACCATCCTCCTCCATGTGGCTAGTACGACTTCTATCAAGCTTGTTAGTGAGTCCTCCATTCCGGGGATGTTACTATGATCTATTGCTATGTATTAAGATACTCTCTCTTTGATTTATGTAGTAAATATGAGGGTGAGCCCTGTCGTTTTGTCTTATCCCCCGCTCTTATCTATGTAGTAGAGGTGTTGTTGGACATGTCATGTATCTATGCTATGAGCTTGACTCTATTGACTTTTGATGGTTATGATATGGGAGTTTATCCTTAGTCCCAATTCCCCTTGTTTATGGCTATCTCTTATTGTCATTCTACTTGCTTCCGCGACCAAGGATGTGTAATGATATGCTATGAGGCTTGTTTGGGGTTCCTTCGGGTTTCCCATTTGCTGGTCACGTCTAGGCCTTAGGCTTGGGTCGTGAGAAAGGTGGTATCAGAGCATTAGGTTGTTAGATCCTCAGAGTCCAATACACCATGTTGATTAGAGTATTATTCATGGTTGTGTTGTGCACCACAACTATGAGTAGGAGGCTATGTGTCATTTTAGGAAATCTTTCCCTTCTTCATGTTCTAACTCGTGTTATAGAGTTGAGGTAAGTTTTCCCCATAGTGATTGTTCTTTGTTATGCTAGATCATGCCTAATACGAGGGGAAGATGAACCCACATGCCCAAGGAGCAACCAACCAATAGAGAGCTTAGGGATGCTCTCACCTTGCTTGCACAAGTGGTGTCTAATCAAGCCAACCAAGGGGCCGAAGCCCCTCATGTTCTTATGTCGACCTCTTGGGTGAGAGACTTCATGAGAATGAATACCCTAGAGTTTCATAGGTCAAAAGTGAGTGAGGACCCCCAAGAGTTCATTGATGAGGTCTACAACATTTTGTCTATCATGGGTGTTGGGCCTAATAAAAAGGTGGAGTTGGCGGCGTACCAACTCAAAGAGGTAGCTTAAATATGGTACAATTAATGGAAGGAAGAGAAGGGGGTTAGCTATGTGGTTCTTTGGGAGAAGTTCAAAATGGCTTTCTTTAATCGGTTATTCTCTATTGAACTTAGGGAAGATAAGTTTTTGGAATTTGTGAATTTGAGACAAGGGTCCATGAGTGTGAGGGAGTATGTCCTCAAGTTCACCTAACTTTGAAAGTTTGCTCCTCATTTGATTGCCGACCCAAGGTTGAGGATGAACAAATTTGTTATGGGTGTCTCCGACTTGGTTAGTGAAGAATGTTGATCTGCTATGTTGATTAGTGACATGGACTTGTCATGGTTGATGACCTATACCGAACAAATGAAAGAGGAGAAATTGAGGAAGAGGAGGTGACGTGACGCCAAGAGGGCCCATTTTGAGGGTAAGTTCCAAAGAAGTGGCCGGTTCCATCAAGGCCAAAGGCCTACTCATGTATTTGATAAGAGGGTTGCAAATACTCTTCCGAGAGCCTAATGTGTTAGGGGTGTGGCTCCTATTGATGTATGTCTGAAGGGTGGTAAGGGTCATGGTGACCATGTTTGAAAAATATCGGTACTTGTTATGGTTCTGGGAAGTTGGGGCATAAGGCTATATATTTCCCTTAAAACCATGACAAGGGCAAGAAGGTTAGTCCATAAGGTGATAATGCGATACCATTGGGGAGAGGTGTCCGATAAGATGGTGCCCCAAGGCACAATCGGTTTTACTTTTTGCATGGGCGACAAGGGGTAGATGAAGTCCCCGATGTTGTTACTGGTATGTTGAAAATCTTTGAATTTGATGTGTATGCATTGATTGATCCAATTGCCACCCTTTCTTTTGTTACCCCCTTTGTTGTCCAAAAGTTCCATGTTGGCCCAAAGTTATTGCATGAGTCATATGAAGTGTCTACTCCTATTGGTGCATCTATTGTTGCTAGGAAAGTTTATATAAATTATCCTATTTGCATTTTGCATAAAAGTTTGCCTTATGATCTTGTTGAGTTAGACATGGTGGATTTTGATATCATTCTTGGGACGGATTGGTTATTTGCCTACTATGCTTCTATTGATTGTACAACCCATAGGGTCATGTTCCAATTTCCAAATGATCCCGTCCTTGAGCGAAAAAGTCAAGATGTGGTGGTCAAGGGTAGATTCATCTCTTGCATTAAAGATCGTAAGTTGATCTCTAATGGGTGTCTTCACCATCTTGTAAGGGTTAGGGATGTGGAGTCTAAAGTCCTTCCCATAGAGTTCGTTCCAGTTTTAAATGAGTTTCTTGATGTTTTCCCAAATGAACTTCCCGGTGTTCATCCCAAAAGAGAAATAGACTTTGGCGTAGATCCTCCCTAATACTCAACCCATCTTTGTTCTCCTTTACCATATTGCCTCGGTGGAGTTGAAGGAGTTGAAGGAAATTTTGAGGGACTTATTGGAGAATGGATTTATTATACCTAGCCAATCACCTTGGGGTGCTCCGGCGTTGTTTGTGAAAAAGAAGAATGGGTCCCTTAGGATGTGTATTGACTACCAGCAACTCAATAGGGTCACCATCAAGAATAGGTATCCTCTCCCAAGGATTGATGACTTGTTTGACCAATTGCAAGGGGTTAGCCATTTCTCTAAGATTGATCTTCATCCCGGTATCATCAAGTGAAGGTGAGGAAATGTGATCTTCCCAAGACGGCCTTCCGAACTACATATGGGCATTATGAGTTTGTTGTAATGTCCTTTGGGTTGACTAATGCACCGACCATCTTCATGGACCTAATGAATAGGGTCTTCACACCCTACCTTGATTTCTTTGTTGTGGTCTTCACTAATAACATTTTGATCTATTCTCGTGGTGAGGAAGAGCATAGGACTCATTTGAGGGTGGTGTTACAAAGATTGCGGAAGGAGAAATTGTATACTAAATATGAAAAGTGTGAATTTTAGTTGAGGGAGGTTGCCTTCCTAGGGCATGTGTTGTCGGGGGATGGTATTAAGGTGGACCTAAAGAAAATCGATGTGATTAGAAATTGTCTTAGACCATTGACCCCATCGAACATTAGGAGTTTCTTAGGTTTAGCAGGCTATTATCGGAGGTTTGTGAATAGGTTCTCTTCTATTGTTTCTCCTATGACAAAATTGACTCAAAAAAAGTTTAAGTTTGTATGGACCGATAAATGTGAAAGGAGCTTCCAAAAATTAAAAGATAGGCTTGTGTCCGCTCCTATATTATCACTACCTAATGGGATTGAGGGAGTTGTTGTGCATTGTGATGCTTCTCGGATTGGCTTGGGTTGTGTGTTGATGTAAAGTGGTAAGGTCATAGCTTATGCTTCAAGAAAACTCAAAGTGCATGAAAATACTATCCTACCCATGATCTTGTATTAGCCACAGTTGTGTTTGCATTAAAGATTTGGCATCACTACTTGTATGAGGTGCATGTTGATGTGCTCACCAATCATAAGAGCCTCCAATATGTCTTCACACAAAAAGATCTCTACTTGAGGCAAAGGAGATGGTTAGAACTTTTTAAGGACTATGATATGAGTGAGCATTATAATCCGGGTAAGGCAAATGTGGTGGCAGATACCTTGAGTAGGGTGTCTATGGGTAGCCTAGCATATATTGATGGTGGTGATAAGGAAATAGCTAGGGAGGTGCATCGGTTGGCTAGATTGGGAGTTAGGCTGGAAAAGGATGGTAATAGTGATGTGGTTATTGTAGATGGTTCCAAGTCTTCTTTGGTTGATGAGGTTATGGAGAAACAAGACCTTGATGCCTCCTTGTTAGAATTGAAGGCCTTAGTGAAAGAGGGCAAGGTGGAGGTTTTCTCCTAAGGGGAGATTGTTCCCTTAGGTACCAAGGTAGGTTGTGTGTACCGTCTATCGATGGGTTGATAGAAAAGATCCTTGATGAGGCCTATAACTCTTCTTATTCTATCCGTCCCGGTTCCACCAAAATGTATAGAGACTTGAGAGATGTGTATTGGTGGAAAAGAATGAAGAGGGACATTGCCAGATTTGCTTCCGGTTGTCATACTTGCCAATAAGTCAAAATTAAACATCAAAGGCCGGGTGGCCTAACCCAAGACATTGAGGTTCCTACTTGGAAGTGGGAAGAGATAAATATAGATTTTGTGGTTTGGTTGCCCAAGACTAGAAAGGGTTTTGATTCCATTTGGATTGTGGTTGATAGGATGACAAAATCGGCTCACTTTCTAACGGTTAAGACCATATATGGGGAAGAAGATTATGCAAGTTTGTCCATTCAAGACTTGGCAAGGTTGCATGGGGTTCCTTTTTCCATCATATTGGACTATTGGGCACAATTTACTTCATATTTTTGCAGATCTATCCAAAGGGGCTTGGTACTATAGTTAAGCTTTCTATGATCTTCCACCCACAAACGAATGGCCAAGATGAGAGGACCATCCAAACCCTTAAGGATATGCTTATGGATGTGTGTTAGAGCTTAAAGGTGGTTGGGATGACTATCTTTCGTTGATTGAGTTTGCCTACAATAATAGCTATCATTGCAGCATTGTTATGGCTCCTGTTGAGGCTCTCTGTGGGAGACGTTGTAAATCACTGGTTGGTTGGTTTGAGGTTGGTGAGGTAGCTTTGTTGGGACCAGATCTGTTTATGGAGGCTCTTCAAAAGATTAGGATGATTACATAAAGGTTGAAAACGGCCGAAAGTCGTCAAAAATTCTATGCTGATGTGAGAAAAAGAGACCTTGAATTCAGCGTTGGTGATTGGGTCTACCTAAAGGTTTCATCCATGAAGGGTGTGGTCCATTTTGGTAAGAAGGGCAAGTTGAGCCCAAGATATGTTGGTCCTTATGAGGTCATGAAGAGAGTTGACATGGTAGCTTATGAGTTGAGGTTGCCTAGTAAGATGAAATTGGTTCATCCGGTGTTCCATGTGTCCATGTTAAGGAAATGTGTTGGTGATCCGAATGCCATTATGCCTCTTAATGTTATGGGTGCTATTGAGGATAATTTGACATATAAAGAGGTTCCGGTTCAGATTTTGGATAGGTAAGTGAAGAGGTTGAGAAACAAAGTGGTGGCTTCTGTTAAGGTCCTTCGGAGGAATCAACAAGTTGCGAGTGCTACTTGGGAGGCCGAAGTAGACATGCAAATATCCTTTTCCACTTCACTCAAGCCTAAGGTATTGATCTAAGTCCTTCATTTGATCTCAAGTCTTAAGTTCAGCCCCTGTCATGCATATGTTCTTGCTTAAATTGACAAGTTCATGATGATTTTACACTTATGTTGAAGTTTTTGAAATAATGTTTAAGTGCATTTTTCGCATCTCTACGTGGGATGAAATGGTCATGTTTGTATATTTTATATACTTTTTTTTACATTTGGGGACGAATGCTCCCAAGGAGGAGATATTGAAACGACCCCAAAAAAGTGCCCGAAAATGTGCCTTAGAAGTGCCTGGAATCGTAATTACGATATATCTCAAAATTTGTATGTGACATCGAAAATCCGACTTTATATTCTTATTTAGGGGGTCATTTTGAGTGGAAAATGGGTCTAACCCTGATTTTATTGCAAATGATTAGCAATTTCAAATTTCCAAAATTTGAATTTCCAAAATCGATTCGCAACAGTGCTGCGATGCGCAGTCATCGCAGACCAATGTAAATCTCTCCTCCGTAAATAATCCGCATTGTGAACCAGACGGCGGACCTATGTAAATTTTACCAAGTTATTTTTCTTGCGGTCCAAGGCTTTTAAATCTTGGGCCTAAGTGTCCCCAAATGTAAAAATACCCATAATTAACCATTTTACACTCCTATATCATTCTAAACATTCCCTAATGCTCACCAAAAACATTTAGCGAGATATTTCATTCCTCAATTAACGTCTCAAACCCTCACAAGATTTCAAGGTTCTCACTCAAGCTTCAAGTCCACATCTCTAATCTTCACCAAGTTCATCTCCAAAGCTAGGTATGTAGGTTTCTTTCATGGGTTCCTTTCACCCATGATACCTAAGATCTCCTTACTCAAAATTGCCTAATTTAAAGTAGATTTATTCATAGGTCTTATCTATTACGAAAATAACTGCACACTATGTTGGGGTTCATGTAATTGTGACTATTTTACCGTGTTTTAAGCTATGAATCTAAGGTCTATTGTAAGATTTGATGAATGGTTTTGATGTATATTGCTTGAGGGTGCTACCAAGTATCTATTGAATGTTTAAAATTGAATTTACTAGCATGATTTCACTCTTGAATTACATATTTTTACACTAGCATTATACACCCTCTAAGTGTTTGATAAAATGTCCGAATATTGATTCTTGAGAAATTGAAGGTCCAGTATGACTTATGAGTTGATTAACAATCTAATGATGAAAAGGAATGTATGTATATGATAATGAGAAGAGTGTACATATATATGATATATCTCTATATAGTGTTGGGGATGACCCAGCCTAGCTCGGGGGGTTGTAAGATCGGGTGACCTATCAAAGGGTTGGTACCTTAGTCACCTAGCTCGGGGGGTGATAGGCCCGGGTAAACTTGTTGGGGGTTGGTACTCAATCAACCTCTTTGGGTGTTTGTACTCCATCAACCTCATGAAGGGGTTAGTACCTCATACACCTATCCAAGAGGGTGGTAGGCCTTAGCTTTGACTAAAATGGTCATTCCTTACACTCATATTATGGTCTATATAAGCATGAATTTTTTTCTTCAAGCATCATTCATACATGTTGTATTGCTAGTATGCTATTCATTGCTTATGATTATGCATTTTTCCTATAATGTCTAGCTCTTGTTACATTGTATCCTGCATATATAGTACATTCAAACATACTAACGCATAATCTATGCCTATATGATGTCACCATGTAGGAACCGGTGTACCGACTGATCATCCTCCTCCACGTGGCTAGTATGACTACTATCAAGCTTATTAGTGAGTCCTCCATTCCAGGGACATTACTTATGATCAATTGCTATGTGGTAAGACTTTCTCTCTTTGACTTATTTATTGACTATGAGGTTGAGCCCGGGTGTTTTGTCTTGGCTCCTGCTCTTATCTATGCAGTAGAGGTCTTGTTGGACATGTCATGTATCTATGCTATGAGCTTAACTCTATTGACTTTTGATGTTTATAATATGGGAGTTTATCCTTAGTCCCAATTCCCCTTATTTATTCTTATCTATTATTATCATTCTAATTGCTTCCGCGACTAAGGATGTGTAATGATATACTACGAGGATTGTTTGGGGTTCCTTCGCGGTCCCTATTCGCCGGCCACGTTTAGGGCCTAGACTTGAGTCGTGATAAAGTTCCAAAATTTTTTTCTATGTTGTGGAACATAACGATTAATATTCCATTAGTAGATGCCCTTCTGGAAATACTAGAATACGCAAAGTTTATGAAAGAATTAGTCACCAAGAAGAAAAATCTTGAATTTGAAACTATTGAGGTTTCTCACCATTGTAGTGCTATTATTCAAGTAATTTGTTGTCCAAAAAGAAAGATCCCGAGGCATTTACTATTCCTTGCACAATCGGTGTAAATAATTTGATATCTCTTGTCATTTTTAAACAACTTGATTTAGGTGCTCCTTCATAGATAATTATAATGCTTTTGATAGTTGATCATTCTATTGAAAAGGCGGTAGGTATCTTGTATGATATGTTAGCGAAGGTGGATAAAATTATTTTTCAGCCGATTTTATGATAATTGATTGTGAGATAGATATCGAAATTTCAATAATATTGGGAAGGCCATCTTTTGCCACCGGTAGAGCATTAGTGGATGTTGAATTTGGTGATTTGAAATGCAAGGTCATGATGAAGAAGTCACTTTAAATCTTTGCAAGTCTATTAAGCAACCAAAATAGTGGTAGATTGTGTCTTATTTCAAGTTCTATACTTCTGGTTATATATTATGATGAAATATGAATATGAAATACGTTGGAGTTTTGTCAAATATTGTTGACTATTCATAATCATCTGCTTTGAACCTATACTATGAAGTGATCTTTGTCTATAGACACTATGCATGATTCAAGCTAAGAAATATATGAACTATTGTGAAGTTTTGATATGATCTTCAAGTCACCCATGATGGTATTTTACCATGATGTTGGTAGGCTGATTTACATGACTTTAAGATGCATTGATTTCACTATTTCATAATCTATACTCTTGGATTTTGCAAGATTTGAACATGTACTCATATGTGCCCACCAAGTGTTCGATGAAATTCAAGTCAGGAATTCTCGAGTTATTTACATGTTTTACAAGCCAAGTGACTTCATATTGAATATGGGCTATCAATTATGTTATGAATTCATGAAATTATCTATGATTGTGCAAGTATCAGTAAGCCCTATTTTTAGGATTTTACCTCTTGTGAGCCATTCATGTTAAAGCGAGGATTCATGTATGATTACGATCTATTCTCATGTTTCAAGTTTTACTTACTATTAGAGGTTAACAATGTTTAAGAGCTACTCATGTCATGTTTCTATGTTTTTTACAAGTTATTAAAGTTATGATTATTTTAACTATTCCGTGGGACTAGACTTAACACCGATGGATTGGATGTCGACGTGGACTATCTTCAAGGGTCCATACTCCTTTCCTCAAACTATATGCCAACATAGGATTACACTTTACCCTTGCTATACTAATGGATCCACTTAGCGCATTTTATCATGAAATCCACCCCGAAATTGGACAGGTTCCCGTAAGGGAGGTTACTTCTCCAAAATTAGATAATCTCCCGTAAGGTAAAGTATGATTTACCTTAGCAAGTAGACCACCTTTTTACTGATGAGGGGTAATCATTGGGATTCCAAATTGTAGCTCACTTGGTCTTATTCCTTGTCAGTGAAGGTCTTTTCACACACATGTATCATATTCTATGCATGTTGAATGATTTATAAACATGTCTTACTTCAAGCATTGATCATGCATGCCATATTGTGATTATGATTATCTATTTCCTATTACTATGCGTTTTGATAATATTGACTTATGTCTTGTTGCATTACATTCTATGTACTTAGTATACTTTATGCCTACATTATATCACCATGTAGGGATTGAAGCTCCTCTTGATCATCCTCCACGTGGCTTGTGGGATATTCAAAGATAAGCTTGGTGAGTCAATCATGTTTGGGGATACTATCTACTTTCTCTTGCTATCTCTATGACTTCTTTATGTCGCACATTTGACATTATGAGGGTGAGCCCGAAAGTGTCTTGGCCCCCGCTCCATTCTAAGTTTAGAGGTTTTGTTGGAATATTATGATGTATTTGTGCTATATGCTTGACTCTTTATGTTTTTATGATATCAAAGACTCTCCCTTAGTCCCACTTTCCCTTTTATATTATCTCTTGTTGTTGTTTACTTTGCTTTCGCGACCATGGATGTGTGATTGATATGCTAAAAGGTTTTTTTGGGTTCTTTTGAGTTCCTATTCACCGTGTCACGTCTGAGCCCTAGGCGTGGCTCATGAAAAACTTGGTATTAGAGCACTAGGTTGGTAATGGTCCTCAAAATCCAACACACCGCATTAATTAGAGTCTTATTCATGGTTGTGAAGCGCCCTACAACTATGAGTAAGAAGCTATGAGGCGTTTTAGGAAATGTTTCCCTTTTTCATGATTTATGTTGTGCTATAGAAGTTAAGATAAGATTTTCCCCCTAAAAAATGTTCTTTGCTATTCTAGATCATGCCGATTCTAAGAGGAAGAAGAGCACGTACACCATAGTAACAACTGGCTCCTCCCGCTCCTCAAGCTCCTCAAGAAGGAGGGGTAGGCTAAGAGGAATTCCTAGATGCTATTGCAATATTGGCTCATGGCTATGAACAACCAAATCAACAAAGGGTCCCAAGCCCCTCATGCTCTTACTCCGACCTTAAGGGTAAGGGATTTTACTAGGATGAATCCATTGGAGTTCTATGGGTCAAAGGTGGATGAGGATCCCCAAGAATTCATAGATGAGATGTGTAAGGTTTTGGTGTTCATGCTTCTCCTAAGTACAATAAGTGTGGAAGGTACCATCTAGGAGGTTGTTTGGCTGATTGAACTGCATGTTTCGAGTGTGGCACAAAGGATCATAGGACGAGACGTTGTCCATGGGTTGATAGGGCTTATTAGTGTCACTCCCCAAAGTCCCGTTAGGGCGGACTGGCACCCATTGCCGATAAAGCTCGGGAGAACCAACCTGTAACTATGCACTTTCTATACATACTATAAGGGGTTACTGCGTTTGACATGCCTTTAAGAAGATAAACAGTGATAACAAGACAAAAGGAAATGCGTATGACCAAGCCGTTGGGGCCACGGTATTTAAAGTACAAGACATGACCACACCTTACTTTACATAGTCTACAAAGCCTCTAGAAAAAGAAAAACATCTGATAAGGGTCGGAATAGGCCCCGCCTCGACTAACTGTACAATATAAACATATAAGCTCTAGACATGCAAAGCTCCGAAGCAACCTGGAGCCTGGTAACCACAGTGAATGTCCTGTACTCCTACTGGAGAGATCTACTAGCACCTGTATCTACAGCATGAAATGCAGGTCCCCCGTAAGGGACGTCAGTACGAGATAATGTACTGAGTATGTAAGG
>JAABOM020060274.1:0-12011 GCA_011800125.2 Solanum clarkiae
ATCCAAAGAATTCAAACTGAGTATGACCAAAACAGAATACTTGAAGTGCAAATTCAGTGTTGCGAGGATGAAGCGATATAAGGTTTGCCACTCAACCTATTCCCAAGAGAGAAAATTTTAAGTATCTTGGATCCAATATCTAGAGTAGTGGTGATATCTGTCATGATATTATACACCATATTGGGGCAGCATGGACGAAATAAAGGCTTGTCTCTATTGTGTGACAAGAAGCTACCACCTAAACTCAAACGTAACTTTTATAGAGTGGTGGTTAAACCGTCTTTGTTGTATGGAGTGGAGTGTTGGCCTATAAAAAACTCACATGTTCAGAAGATTCAGGTCGCAAAGATGAGGAGAATTCTCTAGAAAAGTGTAGAAAGTTCTAGAGACGTGTGGAGTTCTCTAAAATAATCTAGAAGGTTCTAGAGACGTTTCGAGTTCTCTAGAATAGTCTGGAAGACTCCAGAACACTCTAAAATTCCCTGGAAATGTGTTGATCTTGCAAGAAGTCCCTGGGACATTCTAGAAGACTCTAGGCAAATCTTGACATGTAAATATCTAGATATTTAGTAGAAAAATATCTTAGATATTTGATAGGAAAATTCTAGGCCATCATTTGTAACCGTTGGATCAAAATGATCCTAGCCGTCCGTTTAGAGAAGGGGCTAGTATAAATACCCCTTAGGCTTGTCATTTTAGAAATCAAGAAAATAACAAGCAATCAAGTAAGTTGTAACATCTTCTCCATAAGTCTTCTTCTTCCTCTCTTTAATTTTTCGGTTAAGCCTTAGTCTATGTTTTAAATTCTTAGTGCATTGGTGTTATTTTATTATATGGTCGGCTCTGCCTCCTAAGTGATATATGGTCAGTTATACCGCTTGAATGATATATGATCGGCACTGCCGCCTAAGTATTATTGTGCACTAGGGATTTATAAAATCAAAGGCCAACCAAAGAGTTGGTGTAGTGTGTGTAGTACATTCTAGGTCCTCTATAGTGGGTGCGTTGGGCTCGTCATAGTTTTTCAACAATTGGTATCAGAGCAATGCTGTTTGGGACCGTTTCTAGTGGAGAAAAATATCGGTAAATGGTGGACGTTTACATCGACGTGTTAACACCAAGGCTCGAAGGGAGATTCTGTCGGAGCACAGTTAGGAACTGTGAAAGCTCATCGGTCTGGGACCAAGCTTACTTGACGTTGGACGTCATGATGACAGATCTTGCAAGCACGAGCAGTGGAATCAAGAAGCTCAATAACCACAACTATGGTTATTGGCAGACTTGTATAGTATCCTACCTAGAAGGTCAAGATTTATGGGACATAGTCACTGACAGTGATACAACTCCTCCACCTAAGGAAAATGCCGAAGCTTTGAGAAAATGGAACATCAAGGTCAGGAAGGCTTTATTTATACTGAAGACTACAATCGAGGAGGACCTATTGGAGCACATCCGTTATGAGAGAATACCAAAGGCAGCCTGGGAGACTTTGAAAAAATTATTTTCAAAGAAGAATGAAGCATGCTTCCAGCTCTTAGAAAATGAGCTTGCAGGTATCTCACAAGGAAGTCTATCTATTTCTCAGTATTTCACCAAGGTGAAATCTATTTGGCGTGAGATATATCAACTTGCACCTGAAGAGAAAGTGAGTGAGGCAAGGATGAAAAGAATTATCATCCACGGTGTAAGATTTGAGTATAACGGATTTATAGCCGCTGTGAAAGGATGGCCTACTCAACCATCATTGATAGAGATGGAGAATTTATTGGCTAACCAAGAGGCATTAGTCAAGCAGATGAATGAAATCACCATAAAAAGCGAAGAGGAAGCGCTCTTCACTAGCAAGAAGAAGAAAGATTCACCTCGGGGATAAGGAAGGCCCATGCCAAGGTGGACAGGAGGTGGCAAACATCACCCAAAAGAGAAAAGTAGCTTTTCAGGGGGGAGCTGATGGACGAGAATACCAGCAATGACAACCAAGAAAGCAGAATGATGGATGCTTCAATTGTGGTAGGAAAGATCACTTTGCTCGAGAATGCTGATTACCAAGAGGGCGTTTTGAAGGAAATGTGGCCACCACCATAAAGGATAAAAACAAGGAGGAAGTACACATCAATGAAGAAGAGTGGGATGTTGAAGCTGAGTTTTCTCAAGAAATTAAAGAAAAGGAGTTGGAAGAGGATATGGAGGCACTTGCTTTTGCAGCAACAACTGATCCGATAGTCAATTACAAGGAGGATTGGATCATTGACTCTGGGTGTCGTACGTACGGTAACAAGGGGGTTCGCATCTATATGTGTAGTGTGGTGCTTAGGCCTACCCAACCACATGACTAGTGATAACAAGAAGGTAACGGATGACAAACTATAAGGGAAAGAGAGTGGTGCTGATGGAAGACAACTCAAGGTTGTCCATCTCTCATGTTGGCAAGACGGTCGTTCCAAGGAATGGTCCTAAGCAACTCTAACTCGAGAAGGTTTACCATGTTCCTGGCTTGAAAAAGAATCTGCTACCAGTTCCTCAATTGACGGCAGAAGGAAAATATGTACTTTTTGGGCCAGAAGGTGTGGCAATATTTAGAAGATTGAAGGTGATTGGTACACCCATCATGGAAGGAAGAAGGAGACAATCAGTCTATGTTCTCTCTGCCAAGTCCGCTTATGTGGATAAAGCTCCGAGGAATGAGACAGGTGATCTCTAGCATGCTCGTCTTGGACGTGTCAACTACAGTAGACTGAAGGAAATAGTACAGAAGCAAGTATTTAAGGGGATTCCTCAAGTGGACATCCGAACAAACATAGTTTGTGCTGGTTGTCAGTATGGAAAGGCTCATCAATTGCCATATAAGGAATCAGAGTATCGTTCTAAGATGCCATTAGAGCTCATACATTCAGACGTCTTTGGCCCATTTAAGCAAATATCTCTTGGAGGGATGAGGTACATGGTGACTTTTATTGACGACTTCTCAAGGTACGTATGGGTTTACTTTATGAAGAAGAAGTCTAAGGCATTTTCTAAGTTCAAGGAGTTCAAGGAGAAGATAGAAGGTGAACTCAACATGAAAATTCAGTGCCTCTGTACTGACAATGGGAGAGAGTATTTATCAAACGAGTTCACTACATATCTTAAGGAATACAAGATAAAAAGATAATTGACTTGCCCCAATACTCCACAACAAAATAGAGTGGCGGAGAGTAAGAATCATCATCTTGCTGAAACTTGCCGAAGTATGCTCCACGCCAAGAATGTACTTGGAAGGTTCTGGGTCGAGTGTATGAGGAAAGCAGCCTATGTCATTAATAGGCTACCTCTACCCAAGCTAGGAATCAAGTCACCACATGAACTGCTATGGAAGGTGAAGCCAGCAGTCAGCCATCTCAAAATATTTGTCTATGTTTGCTATGTATTTGTGCCTGATCACCTAAGGAGCAAATTTGAGAAGAAGGCGATTCGGTGCATCTTTGTTGGTTATGATGATGTACGAAAAGGCTGGGGATGTTGTGATCCAACCAAAGGAAAGTGTCACACCTCAAGAAATGTGGTGTTTGATGAAGCTTCTGCTTGGTGGTCACCTGAAAAGATCGAGCTTCCAGAATCTCATGGTTTAGAAGAAGTTATTCCACAAGAAAAAGCAGAACGTGAAGATTAAATATTGGATCCAAGTGAAGAAGGAGATGGGTCATCCTCCAAGGAAAAGAGTCCATGGAAAACTGGTGTACTTCAATCTATATCAGAGGGAGCTCGTCCAAGCCAAATGGAAGTCAGGGATCGCGTACAAGAATTACGGAGATCAACAAGACCAAGACAACCTAATCCAAGATATGCTAATGCTGCCCTTGTTGATGAGTCTATACCTATTAAGCCATCCTCGTATGAAGAAGCAGAAAAAAGCCTCGAGTGGCATATGGCAATGGAGGAAGAGATTAAGGCACTAAATGAAAATCAAACATGGGATTTAGTGCCAAGACTAAAGGAAGTAAAGCCTATATCCTGCAAATAGGTCTACAAGGTAAAGACCCATCCGAACGGCTCAATTGAGAGGTATAAGGCTCGACTCGCAGCTCGGGGTTTCTCTCAACAATATGGGCTAGATTATGAAGAAACATTTATCCCGGTGGCAAAGATCACAACTGTTCGAGTCTTACTTGCATTAGCAAGATTATGGGATATTCTTACTTGCAAGAATACAAAAGACTGCAAGATTATGTGATATTGTGACGACTATGCTGGAGATAGTGGCACACGATGGTCAACCACGGGATACTTCTTCAGTCTCAGATCAGGAGCCATATCATGGTACAGCAAGAGACAACCTACTGTGGCATTATCAAGTACTGAAGCAGAGTATCAATCAGCAGCAGTGGCAGCACAAGAGAGCACTTGGCTCAAGCAGTTAATGGAGGACCTTCATCAACCAACACAATACCAAGTAAGGATTTTCTGTGATAATTTATCTTCCATTCGCTTGGCAGAAAATCCAGTCTTTCATACAAGGACCAAACACGTAGAAGTTCACTATCATTACTTAAGAGAAAAGGTCCTTAAGGAAGAAATTGAATGGAGCCTATCAAGACAGAAGAGCAGACTGCCGATATCCTCACAAAGGATCTTCACAAGACAAAGTTTGAGAAGTTTCGAGAGGCGTTCAGCATGGTGTGCAAGTTGACTTTAGAAAGAAGTTTGCCTTAAGAGAAAGTAGTCGTTGAGGAGGAGTGTTAAAATTATCATCTCCTACTTTCTCTAATAGTCTGGAAGGTTCTAGAGATGTGGAGAATTCCCTAGAAAAGTCTAGAAAGTTCTAGAGACGTGTGGAGTTCTCTAGAATAATCTAGAAGGTTCTAGAGATGTGTGAAGTTCTCTAGAATAGTGTGAAAGACTCCAAAACTCTCTAGAATTCCTTGGAAATGTGTGGATCTTGCAAGAAGGCCCTAGGACATTGTAGAAGACTCTAGGTAAGTCTTGACATGTAAATATCTAAATATTTAGTAGGAAATATATTAGATATTTGGTAGAAAAATTCTAGGCCATCATTTGTAACCGTTGGATCAAAATGATCCTAGCCATCTTTTTAGAGAACGGGCTAGTATAAATACCCCTTAGGATTATCATTTTAGGAATCAAGAAAACAACAAAAAATTAAGTAAGTTGTAACATCTTCTCCATAAGACTTCTTCTTCTTCTCTTTAATTTTCCGGTTAAGCCTTAGTCTGTGTTTTAAATTCTTAGTGCACTGGTGTTATTTTATTATATGGTCGGCTCTGCCGCCTAAGTGATATATGGTCGGTTATACCGCCTGAATGATATATGGTTGGCACTGCTGCCTAAGTATTATTGTACACTAAGGATTTATAAAATCAACGGCCAATCAAAGAGTTGGTATAGTGTGTGTAGTACATTCTAGGTCCTCTATAATGGGTGCGTAGGGCTCATCGTAGTTTTCCAACACACTATTTTGTTCCATATATTTGTGTTTGACTTGTTTCAATGTAAAACAGTTATTTTTATCTTTCAATAAAGTGGTGGGTATATGTGTTGTTTACAACTTGGAATCTTTTACATGAATTCTAGTAATTTTTAAATTGGAAGGTGTCAAGTCCAAAACATAAAAACATGTATTTGCAAAATGAGTACTAACTTCTTGTGAAATGTGAAGCTGATTGGAGGTGTCGAGAGTTGGAAAATTTGTTAATATAGGTGATCACGGCACGACAAATTTGCGGCATTTAGTGATAATGATAAATATAGTACTTATTGATGAGATTCGGGATAAAGTCAATGATAAATTAGAGGTTTGCAGACACGTTTTGGAAATCCAAAGGGTTTAAACTGAGTATGACCAATACAGAATACTTGAAGTGCAAATTTAGTATTGCGAGGATGAAGCAGACATTGATATGAGGTTTGCAACTCAACCTATTCCCAAGAGAGAAAACTTTAAGTATCTTAGAACCAACATCCAGAGTAGTGGCGATATCGATGATGATATTATACACCATATTGGGGCAGTATGGACGAAATGAAGGCTTGTCTCTATTGTATGATAAGAAGATACCACCTAAACTCAAAGGTAACTTTTATAGGTTGGTGGTTAAACCTTCTTCGTTGTATGGGATGGAGTGTTGGCCAATCATAAACTCACATGTTCAGAAGATGCAGGTCACAAAGATGAGGATGTTGAGATGAATGTGTGGGCAGATTAAGAAAGAGAGCATTCCGGAGAAGCTCGAGGTGGCCCCTGTGGCTGACAAGATGAGGGAAGCAAGACTACGATAGTTTGGACACGTGCAGAGAAGGAGTACCGATGCTCCTGTTAGGAAGTGCGAGAGGTTGGATTTAGCAGTTATACGAAGGGGTAGAGATAGATCGAATAAGTATTGGGGGGGGGGGGAGAGGGGCGTGACCAGACAGGATATTGTGAAACTTGATCTCACTAAGGACATGACATTAGATAGGAAAGAGTGGAGGTTATGAATTAGAGTAGCAGGCTAATAGGTTAGTAGGATTTAGGTTGATATCGGGCCATGGGATATAGTAGGATAGTAGGATTTGTAGCGTCTTTTATCTGGTATTGTCATTATTGATTTTATAAATGTTAATTGTCTTGTATTCACATACTATGATGCGCTTTTGTTATTAGTTATTTTTTTTGTTTCCTATCTCTTCCTTTCCTTTTTTCATATTTAGTTTATTCTTCTAATGGATTTTTGTGACGAGGATTACCAGGAAATAACCTCTCTACCTCTATGAGATAGTGATAAAGTTTGTGTACATTCTACCTCACCAAACCTCACTTGTGAATTCCACTAGGTATATTATTGTTGTTGTTGATAATAATATATATGCGTATTTTTTAACCAACACTATATATAAATACCACTAATAGCTTTAGCAACTCTGACTACATTGACATAAATCTTATTGCTGCGAAATGTGTTTGTGGCAATAAAAAGAAATTTTATCCACTAAGTAATGTCCATTTTGTAGTAGTGTCACAAAGTTAGTTAGCAAGGGTAGTTCTGTAAATACAACCTTCAAGTAATTAGTTAATTAGGTAGTTAATTACTTCCTTTGCTCCAGTTTAAATGTTTCACTTTATTTTGTAGTCCTAAAAAGAATAACAATTTTTTCATTTAGTACTTCCTCTTTTCATTTTATGTGACATTTTATTCTTTTTTGTGTATTCCAAATAATCATGTCATCTTACTCGAATTAGAAAAATTTGACTTTGAAATTCATCTTTTAATCTTAATAAAATAATTCTCAGCCACAAAAATGTCTAAAAATGATTTTAGACTACAAGGTTCAAAAATATTTCTTTTCTCTTTAAACATCGTACCAAGTCAAAGGGTAATAGTTTGACTTTAAAATATCATTTTACCCTTAAAATGATTTGTAGCCACAATAACATCTATGACTTATTTTAGACTATAAGTTTTAAAAAATATTATATATTTTTTAAATTTCGTGTCAAGTCAAACTATATCTTACATATATGTAACACCCTATAAATTTTGAAAGTGAAATAAGTCCTCAGACCTGGTTCTACAAGAGGTATTTACAAGCCATAGTCTGGAGTACGGCCCGTGGACCAGGTCGTAAAAGGTATTCTAGAGTTGAGAAATTTTGATTAAGTATAAAAGAGATTTTACAAGAGGGAACATGACCCTTAATATTTTTCATGAGTCGTCTGTCAAGTCGTAGAACAAGATCCAGAAATCTATAATTTTGGTCTAGGTTCTATGAAAGAGAACGCAATCCATAACATGTCCACGGGTCGTTTGACAGGTCGTAGAATGAAATTCAGAAATTGACAATTTTGACCTACCGAAAAAAAACTCTAAATGATGTGTTATTTGGGAATGATCACATGCTCTAAACCTGAATAATGGATGACTACGACAAAGTTGACCTAAGTAAGCCCTCTCCATTATTTCAAGTCTTTTCCTCGTAATAAATAGAAGTACTTTGTTGTTATACAATTATTGCAATGTGAAAAGAATTCAATTTTGACAGATTTTAGTACATATTAGCGGTAGCTAAACTTCATAACTAGAAATTTATCACGTTTCATAACGTTTGGTTTGGGTCAATTTATACAAACAGGATTAGTCTATTGGAAAAAAACTATTGAAAGGCTATCTACTTACAAATATTTTTATAGGCAAACAAAATAATGTTATATTTTTTAAAAAAATTTCATGTTCAGCTTGTCAATAAATTTGGAAATATTTCTCTAGGAAAAAGTTATTGTGAAAAATTTTACTTTTCTAGTTCAATTAAAAAGAACAAATTCTACAAGTGATATGCCACATCAATTATGTTCTTTCCATCCTTCTTGCCTACATAACACGTGAACACAAATTGTTACAGCTATTAAGTGAAGATAATTGGAGGTAAAGAGGAAGTTGGAAAATATAATTTTTTTTTCTCACTCTATGTTTGATATCCATATTGAAGCTCAACTAAATTCGAGTTCGTGTTAAGAAGTCCCACATTGAGGATAAAATTCTCCCTAACAAAGGTGTAAGCACGAGTAATTCTGTAATTAATTACATTCTTTAAGTAATTAGTTAATTAGCTGGTTAACTAATCAAAAAGTTAGTTAATTAGGAAAGTTGTTAGTGTATCCACCATGCACGCATCATTGTATTGTACCGCATATCACATCTATCTTGAGTGCTTTCATCATTTGTCCTAACAATGTCTTGATCAAACTATTATTTCCATTAAAAATTTATCAAATAGACAAAATTGTGCTGAATTTCGACAAAAAAGAGAGACAACATGCGAACTTTCCAGGGGACCAACAATTCTAGTATTGCTCTTGTCCAAAGTCACTTAATTTCATAATTTTAATCGATGAGATCAAGTTTATTAGTGTTGGTATGATAACACTCATCATTTTTAGTACTCTAAATTCTAATAAGCCTTCTACTTCCTCTAGGCTTGCCCCACCCCGCACAACAAACAATACACCCACCACTTGCTTGCATCGTCATGTGGTATTACCTGTCATGCCAATTCCGTCCACTTCCACCACCGATCTTAAGGACTTTTCTACAAAAAATATATATTATCAAGTAGATAAAATTATGTCTAATTTTGACAAAGGAGGAATGTCTCACTAGACAAGAGTTCAAATACTAAATAGCAAAAACGAAAGGTTAAAACGTCTCATTTTATGTGATATAAATGCTTAAAAAGAATATGAAAATATATAATTTTAATTAGTAATCTAAATCTATGAAAGATCATAATCAACATCATAATCCATGATCATCACCAAGTTGACCTAGTCTTCCTTGTCCCCATCATTTCACATGTTCTCAAGTCCTTATCCGACCATAAAATAAAATAGTACCATACTAACAACCTTTCTTTTATTATCACAAAATAGCAATGTGAAAGGGAGCTTGTCAGATCCAGTTTTAGCGGCAAATAAAATTAATAAATTGCAAATGATGATAATGTCATTCATAATTAAATATACCAACCATGAACTTGATTCAACTATTCAGCCCAAAGTCATTTCATAGTGAAGTCAATTTAAAAATTGAACTCTTAATTTAAATCTTTAATGTGATGGTTATACACATGTTGGTTGCTCTTTCAAGGAGAGACAATAATATATTTACAACTTGTGACGAATATTTAACCAAAAAAAAAATTATGAAGAATATCTAGTATTGGTCAACTATAACAAATAAGACAGCGAACAGTTTTATGATGAAAAAAGAAATAAGTGATTTTAAATACGCTTTTAAACTTAATCATCCCTGCTGTTGGAAAATATGTATAGCAAAAACATTTCAAAAATATATAGTTTACATGAATAATAAACAATATTTATTATAATTTAAACTGGGAAATATCTCTTGAAATGTGAGAAGTTATATTTTCAAATAAGTCTAATTTCAATTTTACGATCTTCTACAATGATTTGTAATACTACTTTTTAAAAAGAAAAAAAATTATGTAACGTACTAAAAGAGAAAGATAAATAAATTGAAATTACGAAAATGCTAAATAAAAAGCAAATAATTAAAGAACCCCATAAGGTCTTATCACATAGCCAGATTCATAATTTCAAGAATTTCCCCAAAACAATAAAAAAATTGAATCTTTGGGAAAAAGGTAAGATTTTCTTAAAATTCTATCCTATGATTGAAAACCAAATGAGACTTTTTCAGTTATAGATATACATACATATATAAAAAGTAAAATTATAAACATCATCAATAGAAAATTTTCATACATAAATATTTGGTCTCATAATAGGACAGATAAAGGGAAGGTTTTACGACGATGCCGATGAGCAGCTCGTAAATATATCATCAATACACTCTTGCAGTTTGTATTTACGGTGGTTTTTTTTTTTTTTTTTTGGAGAGGGGGGTAGGGAAAATTGGATGGGAAAGGTGGTTTGATTTTAGTGTTTTTATTGTCTATACAACATATTTGGTACTTGTTGGTAAGATTATTATGTATATCTTGATTAAAAATGGGCATCACTATTAACTTTTTCCTTTTTCATAACTAAAGTAAATATAGAAAAATGAAGAGAGAGAATTAAAAAAGAATTAAATGGAATTAAAGAAGAGAGAAAAAAAAATCTGTTTCCAAATAATATTATAATTTTTTTTAAGAAAAAAAGAAGAGAAAATTATTTTTTCAAACAATAAGAGAGATAAAAATGGACAGGATTGAAGAGAGAAAATGACTATATATCGAGAGAAGAGAAAGTCTTTTACCTAGATAAAGCAAAGTATTTTGTGGTGGTTGATCTTGACACCCGATTTTTACCCTCCACAGTGTCAAATTAATCATCGAGTTCTAATTTTGTTTCAACGATTTTAAAACAATTATTTTCCAAAAAAAAAAAAAATCCGCGCGTGGGGGCCACGCGCCCCCAATTTCCAAATATCCCCTTCTTCTTCTTCATTCTCACGCTCCCCCTTTCCCTTTCCATTTTACTTTCCCCTTTCCCCTAACCCGAAACCCTAGCGCCGCTGCCCCCCTTCCACCGCCACCATCGTCATCTCCTTCAACCTTCAAAACCAAGCAACCCCAAACCGTCAATCACCAATCCACAACTATTTTTTTCCCTCTCCTTCGTTTTCCCCTAAAACCGACGCAAGTGCGACCAAAAATCCTAACCCGACCAAATCCCTTGTTCCCCAACGTTAACCCGACAACCTCGAGCCAACAACGTTGACCGACAAACCCCAACGATTTTGTCTCCACGCGTGCCCAACACGTCGACCCTACCGGTTTTCAAATTTTGAATTCGAAAGCCGCCCTCTTCCCCCTCAATTTATCCCTATTTAATCTCCTCTTCTTCTCCATTTGAAGGGGAACAACCGTGAATAGCCCGAAAATCCCAGCAAAAAAGGGGGGCGATTTTGAAAGTTCAAAAAATTCCTAGCAAAAATAGAGCCACAGAGGAACTTTAAAACTGTAGATTATTCTGGTCGAGGAAGGGACCTACAGGAACTCCGGTGGTATTGAGGCTTCGTCGAACTCGTCGTCTCAGTTCGCTGCCCTGACAAAGGTAATTTCCCAACCTCGTTTTACTTTTGAGTCTCGCATATTGTGACTAAATGTGATGGGTGGAGTTGTCTCAAAGGATTCGATTTGCGTTTGGTTTACTGACTGGAAGTCTCTGTTGTGACGAATTGATGTTGTGATGTTATCGTTGTTTGTACGTTTCTAAATCTGTCGAGATGATATTAATCAACTAGATAATGTTGACTTGCTAGTACTATGATGTCGCTGCGTTGTTGAGATGTCTTCTTGCTAGCAGCATAATACTATGATGCTGCTATGTCTATTAAGATGATTATCAGAAATCATAAGTCATGTTCATCACTTCCAGTTAGTCTTCGAGTTTTGTTCGTCTGCTAACACTTGAAAATGACTATTTTTCACTGTCTTTGTATTAGCTGTCAAGCCTTTGATGTAGGTTTTAAGCTTTGGTTGAGATAGTCTCGAACCTTTGTTGGTTTGTTTCA
>JAABOM020060275.1:0-12010 GCA_011800125.2 Solanum clarkiae
AGTTGTTTGCCATTCAAACTGACTTCTTACTCCTATTTATGATTTTGTTCTATTCTAGCGACAATGTCATTTGATACTTGTGTTTTTTTTTTCAAATCCATTGTAATACATTAGAAGCTTGTGCACGTGACAATCAGGTCTCGGGGGATTTTCATCAAATTAAACTTTTATTTTTATTATAATTCCACATTTTTAAGGCTATAGTTGGGTTGTAGGCTGACTTGTCTTGGCGGGATAAGACAAGTGTCATCACGCCCATTTTTGGGTCGTGACAGGTACCTTCCTCATTAGCCACTGAGATGGCCCAATTTTAGGATAGATCCACTCCCCTAGTCCTTCGTCCCTTATCCCGGCAAAGTACGGGACGACTCTGGCATCGTAGGCAAGACATTGTATCACCACGAAGCTCATAGTGATAGTTGTCGGTTAGAGAAACTCCCCAAGCTAAGAAATCATGTTTTACTTACCAGTTTTCAGCATGTTACTTTTAGCATACAAGTCTTTATGATTATTGTTATTTCACTATGAATTATGTTTATGTCTTTTGAGATATAATATGATATTCTGAGATACTGTTTTGGTCATCTTACATACCGTACATTCCACGTACTGACGTCCTTAAGACCTGCATCATTTTATGATGCAGAAGCAGGTGATAGAGTTCCTTAGCAGCCGCTTAGTTGAGAATCTGACAGCTTCCAGACATTGGTGAGGCCTCCTCTTAGTCCGAGGCCCTTTGGTTGATGTTATTTCATTTCAGTATTTATTTCAGTTATGGCTACTTGGAGCCTGTTCCAGTAGTCCTTTCAGACAGCTTTAGTAGAGGTTCCATAGACTGTGTGTCAGTATTTTAGTTCTAATTTTTTCCCGGATATTTCTTAAGTGCTTTTATATTTAATTATGCAGAACATTCTTGCTTAGTTGTTACTTTTATATAGCCTTTTCCACTATTGTTAAACCTTCCGCTAAGTAAGTAGCCAGGCCAAGTGATTTGCTTGGGACAAGAAATGGTTTTCGAGTGCCGGTCACGTCTAGGGTATAGGTTCGGGACGTGACATTTTAAAAATTATTATAAGTTTTTTTTTTTTTAATCTCTATAAAGGAGGAGTAGATGTGAAAAGTTAGTTTAGTATTGAAAATCTGATATCTTCCTACTGAAAAAAGAGAGTCCTAAACGTGCATGTCAAAGAGTCCTAACTGTGCTTGAGTGGTGGGAGGGGGTGAGAAAATTGGAGGAACTGGGAGTACAGTGGAGCTTTTGAACACTCACATCCAAGTATGCTATTGAAAATTGAAAATATATATGGAGTAATATTTTCAAAATAGTATATATTTTGAAAAACATAAATTAAAAAATACTTATATTAAATTTCAAATTTTAGATAAATCACAGTAATCCTAAGCTAACAATTTTTAATATTAATTTTTAAATGTTGTACAATTTACAAATTTATGTGTAAAAAATGGCGTTTATTTAAGAAATAGCATGGGGGAGACAAAATAATTTTCGTCTTTATTTGTTTAAATTTTGTGGGAAGTTATTAGCTTTTTATATTAAATATTTAAATAAAAAAATATTTTTATAAAGAAGGAGTAGTTATGAAAATTTAATTTAAAATTTTAATATAAAAATATAAAATGTACCATAAAAGGAGTCCTAAATGTGTTTATTAACTTTTTTTTTAATTTTAAAAATTATCTTTAACTATTTTGCATATTGTTTTTGCTATAAATGAGTAAATGTGGAAAGTTAGTTTAAATATTTGGTATAAAAAGTCTGATATCTTCCTACTAAAGAAAGAGTTCTAAATGTGCATGTTTAATTTTTTTTTTTAAATTTAGAAAATTAATATAAACAATTTACATCTTTTTTGCTAATGAAGAATGAATAAAATATTAGATAACATCCCACAAATAAATATATTTTTATATAAATTTTAGAATAAATATATACAGAGAATTTATTTATTATTTTATCATAAGACTTATTAGTATTTTAAGTGACTACTATCTTATTTTAAAAATGCAATAAGTAATTGCATTTTTCTTACTTGTGCTTTATGTATATTTTTTGTTTTTTTATTTACGTATACAATTTTCAGTTTTGCCTTTAATTTTTGGAATTATCCAATTAATTTTAGTATTTTGCCTCTTCTTATGTCATGACCGTTCTAATTTTTTCTACCATTATAAATTAATTAAGTCACTAAGCAGTCAAATTAGTTGTATGTAACACTCTGTAAAATTAGTAAAATGTCCCTAAACTTTATCGTGCACGTAATGTGTTTTCCCAAACTTTGATGGAAAATTCGAGATCGAATTTGCAATCAGTGCGAAAAACTGAGTCAAAAATGGTCTCGACTCGTCTTTAACGTAAAAAATACGATTTAATTTTTTTTTAAAAAATAAAAAACAGTGAGCTTTCCGCGCTCCTTCCGCAACGCGGAGTGGACGCGGAACTACACTTGTGATTTTCTGAAATTTTACGAAAATTGAGAATTCGCGAAAACTTAGAAAAATCCACAAGTGCGCGTCGCGCACTAGTGTACGAGGGCGGCAATTTTTTTATTTTAATTCGAGAAGGACAATTTCATCCTTTTCGATATATTTTTACATCCCCAGGTCAATTTTTAATACATTTTTCATACAAAAGAGTTTTTAAACCCAAAACCATCCTAAGACTAATTATTTTACGCTAAGTCAGAGAGAAGAAGAGGAGAGAACGTATGGGTTTCAGAGAAGAATTCAAAGTTCTTCAAAATTCGTCACTCTCATGTATGTAAAGGCTACCCAAAAGCATAAGATTGATCTCTCATGTGCCAATGTAGAGTTAAGATAGCAAATTCATGTTTAGGAGCTTTGATGTATGAATTCTTGAAGGTTCTTGAGTAATTACTTTAAGTTCTTGAATGACTACTTTAAATTCTTGAATAATTATTTTAAATTCTTGTATACTAGCTTAAATTCTTATTTTAAATCTTTAAACAATAATTTTACATCATGAACTAATGATCATCATGTGTTAAAACTTACTGTATTTTTACCTTCTTATATGATTGTGACTTGATCCTTAAAATTTCCTCTCTATAACGACTTGAATAACAAACTTCGGGGATGTCTAGAGCCTTGAATGTCCGAGAATGATGTCTGACTGAGTCTGAGTCCTTAATTGAGTGTGTGGATGATTGGGATAGCTAAAATTATTGTTGATAGAGTTGAATGGGTATAATTACCTTAGATTGGATAGAAAAAATCTTACCCGTAGAGGTGGAGTGATGAGGTTTCTTGAAGGATGGATAGATTTATGAGCATGTTGAGTCCTGGGAGGAGTATTAACACCGAAATGGGTAAGAGTGAGTCTCACTCAAACCTATTAACTGCATGGCCAGCATAGGAGAGGATTGGACCATGAAAGCGGATGTTTCCTTTGTCCCGAAAGGGGAGATGACAGACTATTGGATCCACTGACAGGCTCATCCTTTACCCCGTCAAGGTACTTCATTGTAACACTATCGGCTCATATGTAGTGGTTATCGGCTATAGAATCTCCCAAATAGATTTTATGATGATAGAACTCTAGATAGGTTTCATCATAGAGTCTTGTCTCTATGATAGGTTTCATAGATAGGTTTCATGATGCTTGATAGCTAGTGAGGTGATAGAGTCTTGTCTCTTATACCTGAGGTGAGGCTGATGATTATTAAACTATTTCCTTTTTCTTTAGCCCATTTTACATACAGTACGTTCCATGTACTAAAGTCCCTCTGGCATTGTATCATTTTATAATATAGATACTGTAGATTAAGAACTTCAGCAGCCCTATCGTTGAGGTTCAGAGTTCCCTATTCCTGACTGTGGTGAGTCCTCCCCATCATTCGTAGGATATTTATTTTTATTGTTGGACAATCTTTTTTGTTCTTGATGTTTGGTAGCCATGTCCTGTCATGGTACCATTTCGGACTATAGTATAGAGGCTTCATAGTCATGGGGTGTGGATGTTGATGTCACGGGTTCTTTTTCCTCTTTCTTTCATTCTTTGCATTTGAGATTTTCATTATCTATTCTTTTTTCTTATGATAGAATAATATTGATAGTATGAGTCTATTGATAGGATAACATTTATATTCATTGTATCATTTCTTTTCCGCTGATGAATTGACTGAATGATGGCAAAGGGACTGCGTGGTCTGCTTGCAGTCTAGCAATAGTCTCTGAGTGTCAATCACGTCTAAGGTACCCTCCCGAGGCTGAAAAAACTTGGTATCAGAGCCCAGAGTTTGAGTGTCCTAGGGAGTCTATGAAGTTGTGTCTAGTAGAGTCTTGTTTCTGGGTGTGTTGTGCACCAACTTCATTGGTAGGAGGCTATAGGATATTAGGAAGTGTTACCTTTTTTCTATGATCAGAGTTCGTGCTATAGAGTTAACTTGTGAAATTCTGCTTTTATCTCACGTATCTTGCGCTTACAGAAAATGCCGCCAAAGAGAACAGTCACTCAAAGAGATGCCCCAGCTCCCTTTACTGAGAACACCTAACCGAAGGCTCCAATGCAGACTAAGACAAAGAGACGGGATGCCCCGCTAGGACTGTTGAGGTCCCTCAGGCGCACCATGTTCAACCTCAAACAGCTCCTACTACTGAGGCAGAATTCAGAGGAGCCATCACCATGCTGACTTAGTTAGTGGCCTCCCAGGGAACTAGCCACGGTTCTCAGGCTCCTAGTTCTATCTCACAGGAGCCCTCAGCTGTAACCCGGCTCAGGGACTTTTTGAGGATGAACCCGCTGGTGTATACAAGGTCGAAGGTAGAGGAGGACCCATAGAACTTCATTGATGAGATGTACAAAGTCCTGAGGGCCATGAGTGCGACTAAGATTGAGGAAGTTAAGCTTGCATCGTACCAGCTGAAGGATGTGGCCAATGTGTGGTACACTCAGTGGGAGGGGAGTCGAGGGGAGGATGCAGAGATTGCAGCGTAGGATAAGTTTGAAGCCGCCTTTCTTGATCACTTCTTTTCTCAAGAGTTGAGGGAGACGAAGGTGGTTGAGTTTGTGAATCTGAAGTAGGGAAGGATGATTGTGAAGGAGTATAGCCTTAAGTTCATAAAACTGTAAAGGCATGTTCCGGAGATAGTGAAAGATATGAGGCAGAAGATGAGGAGCTTTGTGTCTGGCCTAGCTAGACATGTGCAGAGAGAATGTAAGGCGTTGCTGATTTTGGGTATGGGAATCTCCAGACTTATAGTGTATGCTCAACAGACAGAGAAAGATAAGAGGAGGTACAGAGAAGAGCATCTGAGCAGGAAAGCAAAGTCAGCGGGATATGAGCCTAGCCTTCAGAGACAGACTAGAGGTGATAAATCTCATTTCCAGAAGAGATCATCATATCCCCACCATCTACAGCTAGTGCACCAGTGCAATCAACCATATATGATCAGAAACCTCAGGGTCATCAAAATTTTAGGACCCCAGGCGCCCAATCTCAAGCTAGTGTGACTTAGGGTATACGGGGAAAGCCCCTTGCAACAAGTGTGGTAAGCTTCATCTGGGTGAGTGTCATGTTGGCAAGGATGTATGTTATGCTTATGGGCAGGCTGGTCATTTCAGCTATGAGTTTTTGAAGAGGAGCAGAGGTGAGGGGAGTAGTAAAGCTTAGTCTTCGATAGCACCTCCAAAAGGTAATCAGTAGAGGGGTTCTACTACTATGGGTACAGGAAGTGGGACAAATTACCTTTATACTATGGGTAACCGACAGGAGCAGGAGGCTGCAGCAGATGTTGTCACGGGTATGCTTTGTGTCTTTACTTATGATTGTTATGCATTGACTGATCCGGGTGCCACATTGTCTTTTGTGACCCCTTATGTGGCTAGTAAGTTTGGGGTCCTTCCGGAGTGCTTACATGAACCCTTTTCTGGTGAGTTTATCTTAGCTAAGAGAGTTTACAGGGACTGTGTGGTGTCTATTTATCATAGAGACACTTTAGCTGATTTAATAGAGTTAAAGATGGTTGATTTTGATGTAATAATGGGTATGGATTGGCTCCATGCTTGTTATGCTTTTGTTAACTGTAGAACCCAGATTGTTAGGTTCCAATTTCCTAATGAGCCTGTCTTAGAGTGGAAAGGGAGTTGTGTTTTCCCTAAGGGTAAATTCATATCCTATCTTAGAGATAGGAAGTTGATATCCAAGGGTTGTATTTATCACCTCATGCGAATGAAGTCTGATGATGTTGAGTCTCTTTTGAGTTAGTCCTAATAGTGAATGAGTTTCCCGAGGTCTTTCCTGATGACCTTCCCAGAGTCCCTCTTGATAGAGAGATTGACTTTGGGATTGATGTTCTTCCTGAGACCCAACCTATCTCAATCCCACCCTATAGAATGGCTCCAGCAAGTTGAAAGAATTGAAAGAGCAATTAAAAGAATTGCTAGAGAAAGGTTTCATAAGGCCTATGTCTTACCTTGGGGTGCTCTTGTCCTATTCATATGTAAGAAAGATAGGTATCTGAGGATATGTAAAGACTACGATCAGTTGAACAACGTGACCATAAAGAATAAGTACCATCTTCCCAGAATAGATGATCTCTTTTACCAGCTTCAGGGTGCTACTTGTTTCTCCAAGATAAACTTCAGATCAGGTTACCATCAGTTGAAGGTGAGGGAAAGTGACATTCCTAAGACAACTTTTAGGACACGGTATGGCCATTTTGAGTTCTTGGTCATGTCCTTCGGGTTGACAAATACACCCGTAGCTTTTATGGACTTGATGAACAGGGTATTCAGACTATATCTTGACATATTCGTGATCGTATTTATCGATGACATCCTAGTGTATTTGAGAAATGAAGAAGAGCATGCTATTCACTTTAGAGTGGTTTTGCAAGCACTCAAAGATGATGAGTTGTATGCGAAATTTTCCAAGTGTGAGTTTTGGATCAAGTCAGTGGCTTTCTTGGCCCATGTTGTTTCGGGAGATGGTATTCGGGTTGATACTCAAAAGATTGAGGCAATTAAGAACTAGCCAAGACCCACCTCTCCCACGAAAATAAGAAGTTTCTTGGGTTTGGCCGGGTACTACAACATATTTGTGGAGGGCTTCTCTTCTCTGTCAGCCTCTTTGACAAAGCTGACTCAGAAGACGGCTAAGTTTCAGTGATTTGAGGCATGTGAAAAGAGTTTTTAAGAGTTGAAGACTAGATTAACTACAACACCAGTGTTGACCTTCCTAGATGGGATGGGTGACTTCCTGATATACTGTGATGTATCCAAAGTGGGATTAGGCTGTGTACTTATGCAGAGAGGGAAGGTGATATCTTATGCTTCCAGACAGCTTAAGGTCCACGAGAAGAATTATTCGACTTATGACCTTGAGTTAGCGGCAGTGGTGTTCGCACTTAAAATCTGGCGTCACTATCTGTGTGGAGTGCATGTGGACATATTCATTAACCACAAGAGCTTGCAGTACATTTCAGTTAGAAAGAGCTCAACCTGCGGTAGAGGAGGTGGCTAGAGTTGCTCAAGGACTATAATATGAGCATTCTATATCACCCAGGTAAGGCTAACATTGTTGATGATGCTCTTAGCAGGATATATATGGGTAGCACTGCTCATATGGAAGAGGGGAAGAGAGAATTAGCCAAGGAGGTGCATAGATTGGCTCAAATGAGAGTACAACTTAAGGAGAACAACGAAGGCGGGGTCAATGTTAAGAATTAGAAGTGAAGGAAATGCAAGACCAAGACCCTATCTTACTCCAATTGAAAGAAGCGGTTCATAGGCAGAAGGTGATGGTTTTCTCCAAAGGGGGAGATAGAGTATTAAGATCTCAAGGGAGATTGTGTGTACCTGATATTGATGGTGTTTGAGACAAAATCATGTCCAAAGCTCATAGTATGAGATATTCAAAATTCATCCTGGCTCCACCAAGATGTACCAAGACTTGATAGAAGTCTATTGGTGGAATGGGATGAAGAAAGGCATTGTTGAATTCATTTTCAAGTGTCCCAATTGCCAAAAGGTTAAGGTTGAACATTAGAAACCTTATGGGTTAGCTCAGAACTTTGAAATTTTAGAGTGGAAATGGGAGGTGATCAACATGGTCTTCATTACCGGCTTACCAAGATCCCGAAAGCAGCATAATCCAATATGGGTGATTGTTGATAGGATGACGAAATCAACCCACTTTTTGGAGGTTAAGACATCTTATACGGCTGAGGAGTATGCTCGACTTTATATTCGAGAGATTATGAGGTTGCATGGGGTTCCTTTGTCTGGCATCTCAGACAAAGGAGCTCAATTCAACTCTCAATTTTGGAGATCTTTCCAGAAAGGTTGGGTATGAAGTTTGAGTACCGCTTTCCACCGTCAGACAGACGGGCAGGCAGAGCGCACTATTCAGACCTTGGAGGATATGTTGAGGGCATATGTTATTGACTTCAAGGGAAATTGTGATGATCATTTACCGTTGATTGAGTTTGTGTACAATAATAGCTATCATGCCAGCATCCAGATGGCCCTGTATCAGGCAGTATATGGGAGGAGATGTAGATCACCGATTGGCTAGTTCGAGGTGGGTGAGGCTGAGTTGATTGTCTTGACCTCATACACCAGTCTATGGAGAAGGTGAAAGTCATCCGGAGAAGGTTGAAGACAGCTAGAGTCTCCAGAAATCACATAGTGACATGAGAAGGAGAGATTTGGAGTTCGAAGTAGATGATTGAGTGTACCTAAAGGTATTACCCATGAAGGGGGTCATGAGATTTGGCAAGAAGGGGAAGCTGAGTCCCCGTTATATCAGGCCATACCAAATTGTAAGAAGGATTGGGAAGGTGGCCTATGAGTTAGACTTGCCTTTTGAGTTAGATGGAGTTCAGCTGGTGTTCCACGTATATATGCTGAGGAAGTGTTTGGGGGACCCAGCCTTAGCAATTCCTGTGGAGAGTATGGGCGTGAAGGATAGCTTAGTATACGAGAAAGTTCCAGTCCAGATTCTTGACTGACAGGTTCGCAAGCTGAGGAACAAAGAAATAGCCTCTGTTAAAGTCTTATGGAGGAATAAATTTGTTGAGGAAGCTACATGGGAAGCTGAGGAAGTGATGAAACTCAGATACCCACATCTATTCGTGCCAAATGACGATAATGTCGAAGCTAAATACTCCTATCCTTAGCTTTTTCAAATGATTCCTTCAATTCAGTTGATGCGTTGTTTTACTTCATTCCAAAGTCTAAGACAAAGATAGATAGATGAAGGATAGTGAGAGTTCAAGTGTTTCCGAGTGAGGAATGAGGTGAGATTCTGAGGTTATTCGAGTCCCCATTTGACCTTTACTAATCATTCGATGATGAATGATTCCAAGGGGGAGATGATGTAATATCCCATGAAATTATTAAAATGCCCCTAAACTTTATCGTATGCACAATGTGTCTTCCCAAACTTTGATGAAAAATTGAAGATCGAATTTGCGATCAATGCAAAGAACTGAGTCGGAAAATGGTCTCGACTTAATTTTAATGCGAAAAAATGTGATTTAATTTTTTTAAAGAAAATAAAAAACAATGAGGTTTTTGCGCCCCTTCTGCGATGCGGAGTGGATGCGGAACCACACTTGTGATTTTCTGAAATTTTATGAAAAATTGAGAATTCGCGAAAACTTGGTACGAGGGAGACAATTTTTTAGTTAAATTCAGGAAGATAAATTTTGTCCTTCCCAATTTATTTTTACATCCCCAGGTTGGTTTTTAATACATTTTTTGTACAAAAGTGTTTTTAAACCCAAAATCATCCTAAGACTAATTATTTTATGCTAAAGTCAGGGAGAAGAAGAGGAGAGAACATAAGGATTTCAGAGGAGAATTCGAAGTTCTTCAAAATTAGTAATTCCCAGGTATGTAAAGAGTATCCAAAATCATGAGATTGATCTCCTATGTGCCAATGTAGAGTTAAGATAGCAAATTCATGTCTAGGATCTTTGATGTATGAATTCTTGAAAGTTCATGAGTAATTATTTTAAGTTCTTGAATGACTACTTTAAATTCTTGAATAATTATTTTAAATTTTTGTATACCAGCTTTAATTCTTATTTTAAATCTTTAAGCAACAATTTTATATATGAACTAATGATCATCATGTTTAAAGCTTACTGTATTTTTACCTTATTATATGATTATTACTTGATCCTTAAAATTTCCTCTCTATAATGACTTGACTAATGAACTTAGGGGATGTCTAGATCCTTGAATGTCTAAGAATGATGTCTGACTGAGTCTGAATTCTGAATTGAGTGTGTTGATGACTGGGACAGTTGAAAATATTATTGATAGAGTTTAGTGGGTGTAATTCCCTTAGATTGGATAGAAAATCTTGCCCGTAGAGGTTGAGTGATGAGGTTTCTTGAAGGATGGATAGATTTATGAGCATGTTGAGTCCTGGGAGGAGTATTAGTACCGAATTGGGTAAGAGTGAGTCCCACTCAAACCCATTAACTACGTGGCAAGCATAGTAGAGGATTGGACCGTGAAAGCAGATGTTTCCTTTGTCCTAAAAGGGGACTTGGCTGACTATTGAATCCACTGACAGACTCGTCCTTTGCCCCAACAAGGTACTGGATGGATGTGGCAATGATATCTCTTTGTTGTATCACTACCAGCTCATAGCTAGTGGTTGTCGGTTATAGAAACTCCCAAATATGTTTCATGATGACAGAACTCCAATATGAAGTGAATGTTGATGCTTGATAGCTAGTGAGGTGATAGAGCCTTGTTTCTAATACCTGAAGTGAAGCAGAGTGATGGATGGGTGATGATTAAACTGTTTTCTTTTTCTTTAGCCCATTTTATGTATAGTAAATTCTATGTACTAACGCCCCTCTTGCGCTGCATCATTTTATGACACATATACTATTGATCGAGGACTTCAGCAGCCCAATCGTTGATGTTCAAAGTTTCCTATTCCTAATAGTGGTGAGTCCTCCCCAACATTCAGATGATATTTATTTTTATTGTTGGACAATCTCTTTTTTTTCTTGATGTTTGGCGGTCATGGCCTGTCATGGTACCGTTTCAGACTATAGTATAGAGGCTTCATAGACATGGATGTGGATGTTGATGTTGAGAGTTCTTTTCCCTCTTTCTTTCATTCTTTGCATTTGAGATTTTCGTTATCTATTCTTTTTTCTTATGATATACTGATATTGATAGTATGATGTAACGACCCCAAAATTTTTGTCTATTTGAATTAGAATAGTGTAAGTAAGATTTTTTAAAAAATGAAGAAAAAGAAAAGAAGGGTGCAGATGACAGTTGCATTTCTTTTTTTTAATCATTTTGAGTGCTGCATGCACTTAGTTCTTTTGTTACATTATTTGCTCAAGTGCAGACAGCACTTGTATGTTTGGTACGTTAAGTGGAATCCATTTTTTCTTCCACTCAAATTGTTGTTAACCTTTCGAATTAGTAAGAGCCATATATGGCCTCTATATAAGGAGCAACCCAAATGCTCATTTAGCATATCGAAAGAACAATAGAATACTGCGTACACAGGAAATAAATAATAAGTTGATATAATAAATATCATAAGAGTTTAATTAAGTGGAAGGAGGTGGTTTATTACGGGGAGCTTCGACAATTTTATTGTAAGTTACTCCTATTTTTTAAATCTTTTATAATAAGATATTTTATAAAAATGAATTTATTTTCATGTACTTTTAAGTACTTCATTATGAAAAATATTATTATGGTACATTTATTTTGATGATTCAAAGTTAAATAATCTATGTGACAAAATTGTGGTGATATGAATTTCATACAAAAAGGAAAGGCCAAAGTGTTAAATTGACTGTGATTTGATTAAGGCAAGTGGATTTTCAAAGCTTTGTAATTCTCGTAGAATTCTCAAATATTTCTTTCTCCTACGTGTGATATGTGAAATATTTTAATATTACGAGAAATGAGATGATCAAAATTATGAATGCGAGTTGACGTGTTTTATGGTACTTGAATTGATAAATATGGTGAAATGAA
>JAABOM020060276.1:0-12008 GCA_011800125.2 Solanum clarkiae
GAATGGAGAACACTAGCATTTTGCTATGACACACAGAAACGTGATTAGCGACTACATTGTACGTTAGCTATTTTTACTCTTTGAAACATTCTAGAAAAAGGTGGGCACTCTAACAAGTTGAGGTGAAACAAGTATAACTTATATATATTACCAATAATAGAATGCTTTCCAGAATAAAATTTAAGATCACACATTGGACGACAAACTCAAAAAAACTCAAATTTTAGATCGAGTGAGGAAACAGAAATGCTGAAATTTTAGCAGCTGCCAGCATGTGAACAGAGGTAATCGGACTTGAATGACGCAATCATTTACAGAATCACTTGCACAGATGGAGAACAAAACAAAACTAATAAAACTTATACAGGTTGTTCATGATCAAATAACCTTAATTTTCAAACAAAATCTCGCAAAAAAAAAAGACCAAACTAACGACTTCGAAAGCATAACAGACAGATCTTATTTCCAGGAAACAGGATGACATTGTTTCAAGGAATCGGAAACATCAGCAACAAATATGTAAGAACAAACTATTCTCTCAGGACAGGAATCTAAACATCCTTCACATTATATCGTGTCGATACTAATTCAACTCTTAAAACTAACATTGCACAAGATAGACCAAGAATAGAAGCAGGATAGCCAACATATTATATTAGCACTATATCTAAATAGTAGGACAAGGAGAGTAAAAGACTACATGATACACCTCGCAGCACCTGTCTAAAGCCAAACAAGTATTCTTTTGAGGTCTGCTCCTTTAATTGACAAAATAAATGGCAACTCAACCTTAGCCAATATCAATATCATTCTATTAGCAAAGTCATAACCAGTAGCAACCTCAGTCAATATACAGTAACATACCAGCATAATTTTAAGTCATGAAGTTATAAAGGTGCATCGGTTTAAAGCTTTGAAAACAACCACAACTTAATACTATCAATAACAACAATTCACAATATTTTATAGTTGAGCTAGAAAAAAAATGATATCAATAGCAGAATACATAAGTTGTATTTGCCAAAACAAATTGACTGCATTTTTTAAGAAATGAAACCATAAGTGAGACGTACTAACAAGCTGGAATTTGAACATTACAACACGTATTTGAGAAACGAAATCATTTCGACATTAGTTTTGACTCTAAGAAATTCAACAGAACAAGTTGACGACAACAATACTCTCAACTAGTCCAAATACTAGTCTGGACAAGACTGATAACCAGAAGCAGAACAGGAAGCATCGAGCAACAACATCATGCACTCTACAAACACTCCAACAGTAACTAATAAATCATATTAAGCAAAAATTCCCAGCGAAAATCATATTCAAATAAGAAGAAAATAAGATTGAAATATTACCTTTGTTAGAGCAGCGAAATGGGATCGTGACGAGCTTTAACATTGAAGATTGTTTACCCCACTGTGAATCGAATTTTTGTATGCCTATTTCGACCTAGCGCTTTCAGAACAGGGACTGAATTAAAATGAAAACTTTCATTCTACGAATGGAGACTCGGGTAAATTACTTCGAAATTGGAAACTTCTTTTTCATAAGAACGACTCTTAGATTTTCTAGGGTTTTTGAGGCTAAGAACGACTCTAACATTTCCTAGGGGACTTCTCCGCTAACTGTCGCTGCTGCTTAAGTTTTGTAGGGTTTTCAGATGATTTTCTCTCTTGCTAGAATTTTTCTTATTGTTCCCGACTGCCTAAAATGAAGAAAAAGGGGGATTATATAGGTAAAAACTAGGGTTCAAAATGGGAGAAAACGGATGGGATTCGAATTTTGAAAATGGGTTCACTCCTCAATTTACGACTTTAAGGAAGAAAATGAGGTCATGGGGAAAAGGTGTTATCGAGTGAACATTGCTATGACTGTTCATTTTGGGGCCCTAGTTTGCTGGCTTTTTGGTGAAGAAGAAGAAGAATGGGGAAGGGGAAAGAGTCTGGGGAAAAGGGGAAAGGCAAAGGGGCGGCATGCAGGGGAAGGGGAAAGGGTTTTGGGGAAATAGAGAAAGGGCCGGGGGAAGGGGAAAGGGTTTTGGGAAAGGGGAGACAGCAGCTAGGGTTCGGGGAAAGGAGAAAATGAAGAAGAAGAAGATGGGTGAAGGAGATATAAGGGGCGCAAGTGCTGTTTAAATTTTTTTTAAAATAATATAATTATTCGAAAATCGTTAAAAATATAAATAATGTTCGATGACTAATTTGACACTGTGGAGGGTAAAAATTGGGTGTCAACAATAACAACTTGAACTCATAAACTACGTAGCCAACGTAGGATAAGGTTGTATCTAAAGTACAACTTCTCTTTGCCATTGGGATGACTCAGTTTTGGGATAGATCCACTCCCCTAGTTTTTGATCCTTATCCCGGCAAAGTATGAGACTGCTCTGACAGCGTGGGCAAGATGCTGTATCTTCATGAAGCTCATAGTGATGGTTGTCGATTAGAGAAACCCCCCAAAAAGTAATGTTTATTATTTTACATACTGAGATTTATCATATCTTTATTCAAGTATTTCACTCTATTATGTTGTATAATAAATTGAGTTGGGCTAGTTGCAGAGCTAAGTATTTGAGTATCATATTTTTATATATTTATTTGTGCTCATTAATGCATTAAAGTAATTATTTCCTTTATATTAGTTGTACTTTTAGACCAATTTTAAAACATATGATTTCACTTGCATGCCATACTTTTATCAATAAAGCTATCTCAATGTTCACTTTTAAAGTGAGTATCCTATACTTAGTACTTTTTGGCCATCTTACATACTGTACATTCCACGTACTGACGCCTTTGGCGCTGCATCATTTTATGATGCAAATTCATGTATCCATGTTAGAAGATGTTCAGTAAGACAATCCCCATCAGTAGTCGGCGAGGCCTCTTTGCATTCAGAGTAGCTCGAGAGTCTTTATTTCTTATATTTATTTTAGTTAAGGCACCCAAGAGCCTGCTATGGTACCTTATTTAGAGTCCGTACTTTAGAGGATTCATAGACTAGAAAGATACTATTCAAGTTATTTCCTTGAAGTTGTTTGAAAGATTTTGAGTTAAGTTGTATATATTATTATTGTATCTTAAGTTCATGATTTTGAGCCCATTCTAATTTATTATGATATTAATGTCTTCCATTGAGTAGGTTAACCAGACCAAGTTGTTCGCTTGGGACCAGAATTAGTTTCCGAGTGCCGACCACATCGAAGGTGTAGGCTTGGGGTGTGAAAAATTTGATATCAAAGCACAAAGTTCAAGTGTCCTAGGGTGTCTTTTCATGGCTCAAGTCCCATTAAGGCAGACTGGCACCCGTTGCCAATAAGGCCCGAAAGAACCGACCTGTATCTATGCTCTTTCTATACATATTATAAGGGGTTTCTACAGTCAACATGCCTTTGTTAAAGTAAACAGTAATAACAAGCCAAAAGGAAATGCATATGGCTAGGCTATTGGGGCCACAGTGTCTAAAGTACGAGACATGACCACATTTTAATTTACATAGTCTACAAAACCTCTAGATAAGGAAAAGTATCTGATAAGGGTTGTGACAGGCCCCACCTCGACTAACTATACAATATAAAAATATAAGCTCTAGACACACAAAGCTCTGAAGCAACCTGGATCTTGGTAACAGTAGCTAGAAATCCTGTACTCCTATTGGGGAGAGCTACCAGCACCTGTACCTGCAGCATGAAATGCAGGTCCCCCGTAAGGGACATTAGTATGAGATAATATACTGTATATGTAAGGAAGGAAGTACTGCATATGAAGTAACAACTGAAATGAAACTATGCACTGGTGTAGGTTAAGAGACCAACTTTAGTTATACTGTGGGATCATGTAGTATATGTTCTTTTTATCACTTTATGTTTACTGTATAATCTGTACACAACATGTAGTGCAAATGACCAGCTGATCACTGGTAAAACTGTATAGAGATCGGCCCTGGCTAGGCTTTTCCTTAAACCCTCGGGCTACCTCCCGTGATAGGATTGATCCTGGCCAGGTGATTCTTCCACCCCTCAGGCTACCACCCATCAATAAGCATATACATTACCTTTCAATTACCTTTGAGATGATTTTTTTTGGTGGTCAAAATATTGGAGCAGTAGGGCTGTATATGTAGCATGTGGCATGTAGGTAATCATACAAGACAATATGACAATGAAAAAAGTACGTTACACAAATAATGAAATGCGTATGAGATGAAACAACTCGTGAACTTTATTTAGCAACAAGAACCTATATAACTTAGTATCCAAGTATGTATACAGATTTGAAGGTGACTATGTATAGGAGCATATGAACATGTCAAAGAGTGGAGATATGGTTAATAGTTGTGTCGGAGTTGGTAAGTGCCTTTATATGCCAAGGAAGAATCTAGATTTCATGCCAAGTAATACTAAATCAAGTAGCCTTACATAGGTATGTATGACCTCGCTATTACCTCGAGATAACCTTCCCTTACTCCAAATATTTATATACAATATAGTAGGTGATAAAACTAGCATTAGCAGCCAATAGATGCATCTTGTCAGCCCAATCTCACAAGAAAATAACATACGAGCAGCAAGCGGGTATTTATAAACCTGAGCGTATTCTTTCAACCTTTCCACCCCTAATCATATTTTCTAATACACATTATCATATAGATATCGTGTGCAGCCTGTTCTAGTGCCATAACAGTTTTACAACAGCCTACCAAGCACAACACATAACAATTCTATGCAACATACAAATAGGCGGGATAAGATTATATCCCTCTGCTACATTGCGACGTTGACGATTCCAAACCTTTACCAACTTCAGCTAAACTATTCCCACAATATTTATACATACAAATAGTCCTAAAACAATTCAAAAACAGTCCTCAAAGTAGGTGGAGGACGCGAGACCATGTCCCCCAATCAATCAGCGCACAAGTTCCTATTACGAGCACAATTACGATATCACACAAGAACTTACTTTCGCGGACAGTAAAAATGGTGCAGCAGCTTAGTTACATCACTAACAACTATACCTTGTTAAAAACACAAGTTTAACTTCATAATTCAGCCAACCAAGAAGAGAAAATCCTCTTAAATAACAAGAAAAGTTCATAACAATCCTTAGGATACATGCTGTCCAAATTTCCAGCACAAACATACTAGCATATACTTCTTGTTTTTCATGGGATAAGTATAACAAATAGATGAATATTTCTACTTACCTTAGCCTTCAAGGTTCAGGTTTCCTTCGAGAACCCTAGAGGGTTGTGTAGGTTGCCTTGTGAAGTGAGATAAAGAGAGAAAAAGAGGCTTTAAGAAAGCTAAAAATTGATCCAAAGTAAAATGATTTAAGGTGCTGCTTTGATCCCTTTTTAAAGAGTCTCTTGGATGAATTTCTCTTTACCTTTTGACCGCCTAATATCACATATTAATAAGTTGGTGATGCAGCAACGTGGCCCTCACACTTGGGCCTTAATGGGTCTCAAAGTTGATGGGCCTTGGCTGTCCATTTTCCAAATTTCTCTTCACTTGGTTTGGGCCCAAATGGTTAAGTGGGTTGTGATGTACTTGGTCCTTTTTTATATTCTTCTTGGGCTGAAAATAAAGTCCATTTATGATGCTAAAACACGGGCTAAAGTTAAACCCTTAACACATACTTTATCCATATTCGGACTTGGAAATTTCGATGTCGGGCCTCATCTCCGTTTAGCTAGTAAATTTAAGCTAAGCAAGTAGGTGAATCACCTGTTAGCTTCCTAAATACTACAAGCACCTCACTTCTCTCACTTCATTTAAGGCCGTGATCTCCTCAATTCGACTTAAAACTTATTTACAGTCGACCCTCTTCAGTGTTAGACATACATATCGTCCTTTAATTGGAGATTCAAGCACTTTTTAAAAATAGGTGCTAATTTGAAAAGCCATATCATGATTCATTTGCATAGTACTAGTATTGTAAGATGTGGGGTGTTACATCCTCCCCCCCGGAACATTCATCCTCGATGTTAGCACAATTGGATAGCTTAACCAAGTTTAAACCTTTACTTGCACAAACTTTTGACAACACATTAAGTATTCAATCGTACGTACTTATTAGTGTCCCAATTCTGCATGTTGAACTTCCTCTTTAGCTTCAAATAAGTAAGGGTATTTTTCTTTTATTGCGTCCTTTTCCTCCCATGTTATTTCTTCTGCTTGCTAGTTCCTCCAAAGCACTTTTGCTGAAGCTATTTCTTCATTCCTTAGCTTCTTAACTTGGCGATCTAGAATAGCAATAGGTACCTCTTCATATGTGAGATCTTCTGTAACCTGCATGTCTTCAGTAAGAGTGACACGGGATGGGTCACCTATGCATTTTCGAAGCATTGAGACATGAAAAACTGGATGAACTATTGAAAGCTCTTAGAGTAGCTCTAGTTCATATGCAACCTGCCCGAACCTCTTAATAATCTTATATGGACCTATGTAACATGGGCTCAGTTTTCCTTTCTTACTAAATCTCATAACCCTTTTCATTGGAGACACCTTTAAAAATACCCAATCCCCTACTGAGAATTCCAGTCCTCTCCTCTGAGCATCCGCATATGATTTGTGAGGACTTGGGCTGTTTCTAGCCGCTGTTGTATTACTTTAACTTTTTCCATGGCTTGTTGTACTAGATCTGGCCCAACCAAGGTAGTTTCACCCACTTCAAACCATCTAATTAGCGATCTATATTTCCTTCTGTACAATGCTTCATAAGGTGCCATCTTGATACTTGAGTGGTAGCTATTATTATAGGCAAACTCAATAAGTGGAAAATGGTCCACCCAACGACCTTTAAAGTCCAATGCACAAGCTCGCAACATATCTTCAAGTGTCTGAATGGTGTGTTCTGCTTGACCGTCTGTTTGAGGGTGGAATGCTGCACTCAAATCCACTTGTCCCCCTAAACTCCTTTGGAAGGACTTTCAAAGCTTTGCAGTGAATTGAGCTTCTTGGTCAGATATAATAGAGATCAGGAGTCCATATAGCCTGACTATCTCTTTGAGGTATAGCTTGGCATACTTTTAAGCTGTATAATCACTCCTGACTGGCAAGAAGTGTGCTGACTTTGTGAGTCTGTTAATTATTACTCATATGGAGTCAAACTTCTGAAATGAGTAAGGTAAACTGGTAACAAAATCCATATTGATCATATTTCACTTCCATGTTGGAAGCTCTATACATTGCATATAACCTCCTGGCTTTTGGTGTTCTACTTTCCCTTGTTGGCAATTTGGACATTGAGCCACAAATTCTGCAAGGTCCTTTTTCATGCCTCCCTACCAAAACATTCCCTTCAGGTCATGGTACATCTTAGTTGATCTTGGATGGATGGAATATCGGGAATGATGGGCTTCTTCCATTATCCTCTTTCTTTATCCATTAATATCAGGCACACATAATCTATTTTGGTAATAAAGTAATCCATTTTGTGTAAGGTCAAAGCCCTTTATCGTACCCTGACTCACCTTTTCCTTAAGCTGTCAGAGAACAGGATCCTCGAACTGTTTTTCTTTCACCCCCATTACCAATGAAGACTCCGCAACATTACGCACAATAACCCCTTCCTTTGGAGTTTCAAGAAGATGAACTCCCAAACTGGCTAGCTAACATAGATCCTTAGCCACTCCTTGAATTAACACAGCTTGATCACTAATATTCATGATTTCCTTACGAATCAGAGCATCGGCTACCACATTTTCCTTCCCCAGATGGTATGGTATATCAACGTCATAATCCTTTATTAGCTCTAGCCATCTTCGCTGTCTTAAGTTTAAGTCTTTCTGCTTAAAAATGTATTGCAGGCTCTTATGATCAGTGTATATGTCAACATGAACCCCATACAAATTGTGGCGCCATATTTTCAGAGCAAATACAACCGCTGCTAGCTCAAGATCATGAGTTGGGTAGTTTTTCTCATGTGGTCGTAGCTGTCTAGATGCATAAGCAATTACCCTACCATGTTATGTCGTACACACCTTAAGCCAACTCCTGAAGCATTGCAATACACTGCATACCCCTCGGTGCCTTCTGGAAATACCAACACAGGTGCAGAAGTTAGCTTATTTTGCAGCTCGTGGAAGCTCCTTTCACATGCATCATTCCATTGGAACTTGGTTGCGTTATGTGTCAACTTTGTTAGAGGTGTAGAAATAGAAGAAAAACTTTCAACAAACTTCCTGTAATGACCTACCAAACCTAGGAAGCTCCAAACTTCCGTGGGTGTTATTGGTCTAGGACAATTTTTCGCAGCCTCTATCTTTCGTGAATCAACCCTTATTCCCTCATCGGATATAATATGACCCAAAAATGCCACTGATTTTAGCCAAAATTCATATTTAGAAAACTTGGCATATAAGTATCGATCACGAAGAACTTGTAACACCTGCCGTAAGTGATTTGTGTGGACCTTTTCTGGTCTTGAATATACCAAATTGTCATCTATGAATACTATCACGAACACATCCAAGAATAGCTTAAATATCTTGTTGATTAGATCCATAAAAATTGCTGGTACATTCGTTAGCCCAATGACATAATAAGAAATTCAAAGTGACCATAGTATGTTCTGGAAGCAGTCTTAGGTATATCTTTCTCCTTCACCGTCACTTGGTGATAGTTTGATCTCAAATCGATTTTTGAAAAGCATTTGGCACCCTGTAACTGATCAAATAAATCATCAATCTTGGGGAGTGTGTACTTATTCTTAATTGTCACCCTATTCAATTGTCGATAGTCTATACATATTCTCAAAGTGCCATCCTTTTTATGTACAAATAACACTAGTGCACCCCAAGGGGACACACTAGATCTTATAAAACCCTTCTCCAATAAGTTTTTTAACTGCTCTTTTAATTCACACAATTCTGCCGGGGCCATTCTATATGGAGGGATGGAAATAGGTTGAGTTCCTGGTAGTAAGTCAATACCAAAATCTACCTCTCGTTCTGGAGTAAGCTTGGAAGTTCTTCAGGGAACACATCAACAAATTCATTCACTACTGGAATTGATTGAAGAATTGGTGATTCTGTCTCCATATCCCTCACTCTAACTAAATGACATATATACCCCTTAGATATCATCTTTCTGGCCTTAAAATAAGAGAGAAATTTACTCTTTGGCGCCCCAACATTGCCTTCCCATTCAAGAACTGCCTCATTTGGAAAGTGGAAGCACATTCTCTTAGTTCGGTAATCCAGGGTGGCATAGTAAGAAGCTAACCAATCCATGACCATTATAACATTAACTTCCACCATTTCTAGCTCAATAAGGTCAGGCAATGTGTCACGATCACAAATGATTACTACGCAGTCATAATAAATCCTTCTAGCCATAATTGATTCACCGGTTGGTGTGGAAACTTCGAATAGTTTGTTCAATAATTTGGGTGTTCTCTTAATCTTCCCAGCAACTAGTGGAGTGATGTATGATAGTGTAGAACCAGGGTACACTAATACATATACATTATGTGAAAAGATGGACAATATACCTGTGACCACATCAGGTGAAGCTTCTAAATTTTGCCGACTTCCTATTGCATAAGTGCGATTCTAGACTCTGCTAGAGCTAGCTGCCCCTCTAACACATCTACCACGACCCATAGGAGCTTGTTGACCCCTATCTATTGGATGAACAGATGATGATGATGCAACAGCTGACCTAGTAAATTGTGCTATATCACCCATGCGCCTCCTCGGGCAATCTCTTATCATGTGCCCTGGCGCACCACACCAATAACAAGCATTGGTCCTAACACGACATGTACCTGAATGACTTCTTACACACTATTTACAAAGATATGTAAGAGTCATTTGCTGGACTGCTGAATACCTCGCTGTCCAGGTGCCTTGACCTCACCTCTTGGACCAAACTGATTTCTCCTAGACACCTGAAGTTGTGGTGGAGCACTGGCTGCAGAGTAGGAGGATGATGGCCTAGGCGGTCTATTAGAAAACTGAGGCCTAAACTTACCTTGGGATGGTGTACACTGCCCGGTAGACCTGGCCCTCTTGGACTGCGCCCTTTCTAACTCTTGTGTCTTTCTCCTTTGCCTTCGATCCTCTAAATTCTGTGCAAAAGCCTACATTCTCGCTATATCCATGTCTTTATTCAAGGAAGCAATGGTACAGTCTCTGGCCAGATACGTATCCAACCTATCTACATATCGATAAACTCTATCTACCATAATAGCAACTACATTGGGAGCGTACCTGGCCAGGGAATTAAATTGAAGGCTATACTCCCTCATGCTCATATTTCCTTGGTGGAGGTTCAAGAACTGATCTGCATGAGCCTCTCAGATCTCTAATGGCAAATAATGGTCAAGGAATGCCTCTTTGAACTCTTTCTAGGTAGTTGGGGGTGCATATATACCTTTAGATTGCTTCCAAGCTTCATACCACAATATAGCCACACCTTTCAGCCTATATCTCGCTAACTAGACAACTTCTATACCACTCACGTGCATAACATCTAAAGTGCACTGAATCTGATCAATAAAGTCTTGAGAATCTTCATTACGATCTGACCCAGTGAACGATGGAGGGTACAAATTAAGGAAATCATGTATCCTTGTGCCAGCTGCCCTGTTCGCACCACCTGCACCTATATCTGGACCTTCCTATCTTTGACTTTGGCCAGCATCTATACGAGTCAATAGTTGGACTGCATTTATCAGATCCAGCACGGTGGCATCAATAGGTTGTTCTGGGGGAATTTCACTACTTCTGGGTTCATCAGGAGCTAGAGGAGTTGGAGATGTCTGTGACAGAAACTCCTCTTGAACCTTGTTTCGTTGTCTCACCTGAATAGTTATACCAACCACCACTTCTACTCCCGTCCCTTTACCTTTGTTTTGCCTGGTTTCTGGCATATTTGCTGTACAAAATAATTTAGAATTAGACACAATGCACCTATTACACTTGACTCCTAAATGCCACGTAGCCTCTTGCCTATAAATGTGGTGCACAACATATTGATAAACAAGACTCTACATAGACACGGCTTTGTAGACTCCCTAGGACGACCCGCTCTGATACCACTTTTGTCACACCCCAAGTCCCATTAAGGTGGACTAGCACCCGTTTCCAATAAGGCTCGGGAGAACCGACCTGTACCTATGTGCTTTCTATATATGTTATAAGAGGTTTCTACAGTCAACATGCCTTTATGAAAGTAAACAATAATAACAAGCCAAAAGGAAATGCATATGGCTAGGCCGTTGGGGCCACGGTGTCTAAAGTACGAGACATGACCACACTTTAATTTACATAGTCTACAAAGCCTCTAGATAAGGAAAAGTATCTGATAAGGGTTGGGATAGGCCCCACCTCGACTAAGTATACAATATAAATATATAAGCTCTATACACACAAAGCTCCGAAGCAACCTGGAGCTTAGTAACTGCAGTTGGAAATCCTGTACTCCTATTGGGGAGAGCTACCAGCACCTGTACTTGTAGCATGAAATGCAGGTCCCTAGTAAGGGACGTTAGTACGAGATAATGCACTGAATATGTAAGGCAGGAAATACTGTGTATGAAGTAACAACTAATATGAAACTATGCACTGGTATAGGTTAAGAGACCACCTTTAGTTATACTGTGGGATCATGTACTTTATACTCTTTTTATCACTTTACCTTTACTGTATAATCTGTGCACAACATGTAATACAAATGACTAGCTGATCAGTGATAAAGTTGTATCGGCATCGACCCTGGCTAGGTTCTTCCTTAACCCCTTGGGCTACCCCCCGTGATAGGATCGACCCTGGCTAGGTGATTTCTTCTGTCATGCCCAAGTCCCATTAAGGCAGACTAGCACCCATTGTTAATAAGGCTCGGGAGAACTGACCTATATCTATGCACTTTCTATACATATTATAAGGGGTTTCTACAGTCAACATGCCTTTGTGAATGTAAACAGTAATAACAAGCCAAAAGAAAATGCATATGGCTAGGCCGTTGGGGCCACGGTGTCTAAAGTACGAGACAT
>JAABOM020060277.1:0-46934 GCA_011800125.2 Solanum clarkiae
TTTGGCTTATTATCACTGTTTATCTACTTTAAGGCAGTCTAAAGGTACAAACCCCTCATAATACATATAGTAAGCGCGCAATTACAGGTTGGTTCTCCCGGGCCTTATCAGCAACGAGTGCCAGTCCGCCCTATGGGACTTTGGGGCGTGACACTCACCCCCTATATTACTACATCTTCCCATGGTGCAGATCTAGGTAGAGGATTTAAGTCTTGAGTTTGGGGGATCTAAAATCATAGGAGACTCCTTTTTGGTGAGCATCGACAACTCTAGCTACATCAGATTCTCTTTTCTCTTGATGTCCGTCTTTTACTTTCAAACATTAGCCTTGTACAGTAGAATTATGTATCTGAAGGTGCACTCTGGTTTGTATATTATTGTCATTATGGTTATTGGTACATGTATATGGAGATATCCTTGTGTTTATTGTAGCTCAGTACAGTCGACTTCTAGGTTCTGAGTAGGTTTCAGTTATTTATATTGTTGTGTTGTCTATGGTTTGACTATAAAGCTAGGATAGGTACCCTGTGGGTTGCGTAATTGGCTTGTCTATAGGAGGGATCTGACATGAGTGATCATGATCAGGAAAGGGTCGTGACAAGTTGGTATGGGAGCTTAAGGTTCACTAGTCTCAGTTGTACAGAGCTATCGTCAAGTAGAGTCTTGTGGACGATTGTGGAGACATCCATGGCCCATCTCTAATAGGCTATGGAATGTGTAGGAACTTTCCTGTGTTGTTGATTCGTGTTGTGCATCTTGTCAATGGTTCTTCGATCGTAGAGAATTTGGCTCCATTAGTTCCTTCACGTGGATTCTGCATAAAAGTCAAACTCTGAGCAAAGAAAGTGTTGCATTGTTAGTTCCAGATAGGGAGCAGCCCCCCAGAGGCCATCGAGTAGAAGCAGGATGCTCTTGAGGTTTGGTCGTTAGATGGGGAGGCTTAGAGACAGGCTTCATAATTCGTTACTTGGTTCATAGTGGCTATGCATCATGGTATGGGATATGTTACTGGGCTGGAACTCTTTGATACATGTATCTATATATCAACTACTGGTTAAATGTTATGTGGGTTGTAAGAACTCCTAACAAAGATTTCAAAGGCAAGATAAGTTATGTCTAAGGTAATGCTAAGGATTGGTGTTCTCTATATGTTCGTATTCGATTATTTAGAAGTTGGTTTGCCAGTTAGGTTTCCTAATGCTGGTGAGTATGCTATGCCTAATGAGATTCTGAGTGATTGTTACCTAGATTACGATTATACCCTGTTGGTGGCTGAATGTAAGCCAAGCCCTGTGATTTATAGATATGACCTTTTCAATACTTAACAATAGGAGTGGGTAGCCTGATACTTGTGTACATTGTATTTGAGAGGCCGACTGTCAGTTACACCCATGCTACACCTTGTGCCTCTATGGTTATGATTCTGTTGTGATGATTCTATTGATATGCTATTCCCCAAATTCTTGGGTGACTGGATTTTGAGATAAATGTTATGCCAGGAGGCTTAGTTGGATTGTCAATTATTGTATCGAATATTGTTGTGTTATTAGCTGGGCTGCCAGCCCCCTACCCTAGGGATTTCTTGTTAATCTTAGCTAGTTGTGATGGTGTTGTTCGGATTTTTAGCTTTGCTTGTTAGTGGGAATGTTGATCATTTTGTCGATTTGCCTAGTATTTGGGTTGTGGTTTTACAGTGTTAGCTACAATGCTTAGTTTTTCGCTTGCTTGAGTATAGATTTTAAGCATCTTTTATCCTAGGTCAGGTGTTGAAGTAGTGAAAGGTCACTTTTTTCAGTGGGGGATTAGGTATGGTGACTCTTCAAGATTGTGATACGCAGGTTGAGCAATATTGTCAGATGGCCTCTATTTTGATATTGCCCGGGGGCCAGATTGATTTGTTCTATGATTTAGTTGTCGATCTCGTACACCACTTAGTTGGTTTGAGCCTACAACTCTCGGGCCCATGCGGTATATACTTGTTATAGGATGCCTTAGCCAGGGTCCAGGATGTGCGAGATGGATTGAGGATAGCTCCGATGCCACGCCCTGGGAGGGTACCCTTGGTATAGTCGACACTCAAAAACTATTTCTAGTCTCTAAGTGAACCACTTGGCCTCATTATATTCATTTAATCATGTTTTAACATATCAACAGAAGATTAAAGATGATAAACGATGGATAATTTCAATATATAAAGGCTATAAGCCAATGATCAAACTCTAATTTTTTGACATAAAAATAGTTTTAAAAGAAATTAATCAAGAGATAAAGTTCTCAATATCAACTCATCACTCTCTAATCTGCGAAGCCTCTAACTCTACTATATAGATGGTGCCAATGACAGGTTCATGGCTACCTCAAGTCAAATAACAGAAAATTAAACTCTAGTAGCTAGATTATAGTAATATGGAAATCCTTCGAAAGCAACCAGGTCTCACCAATTAGCTGAATGCAAATAGCTTCATGATCCCTATATCTGTATCTACATCATAAAATGATGCAGTCCAAATACACGTCAATACATGGAATGTACAAATATGTAAAATGTTTGAATGGAAAATGCATCAAGGTAGAATACTATAAACTTAGATAACTCAAATCAAGAGATAAGGAATTCAACCAGAATGTCAAATATCTATCTAAAGTAAGAATAAAGAGTAGACAATGACCCATCAATCCAATAGAATTTGAATCAAATCCAATCAGAGTACTATCAGTATAGACCTATCTGGGAGTTTCTCTTACCTAACAACAATCACTTATGTGTAACAACCTATCTTGATAGGCGATGTCCCACATCGACAAAACAAAGAGATACTGGGTACATAAAGTAATGGACTGGACTATATGCTGTGAGGTGCCTTTTGTGGTAAGCCCAAAGGATAATTCCTTGATGGGCTAGGCCCAAGAGCGGACAATACTTTACAGTGTTGGGCCAGGTTGTTACAGATGGTATCAGAGCAACTCTTGTGTCAGCCTTGTCGATGTGAGGATAGAGTTCAACTGAATTTAAGGAAATCCTAATGAGATGGGGCAAACCTTAGTGTTGAGTCTAGGAAAATCCCATGCGGTGGGGAAAACCTCAGTGAGTACATTGAGTTCACAGAGGGGGTGTATGCAAAACCCATCTTGAGAGGAGATGTCCATATCAGCAAAACACATGAGAGATGCTGGGTATATGAAGTAATGGACTAGTCTATATACTGTGAGGCACCCTTTGGGGTGAGCCCAAAGGGACAAATTCGTGATGGGCTAGGCCCAAGAGAAGACAATACCTCACAATGTTGGGCCAGGTCATTACATTAAGAGCTAGTGATTGTACAACAATCCCATTGATATTATCACAATCGTCCAATACCTTGCAAGGGTTAGAATGAATTGATCCACTCTGGACTGGAAAAGAGTCCTCTATTATTTTAGGGACCTATCAATCAAGAGGAAATATTTGTCTTGATGGTTCAATCCTCACATACATTTGGCAAAGTAGTTAATGAGTTTGAGTTGGACTTACTCTTGCTCAATTCGGTACTCGATACTCCTCCCAAGACTCAGTGCTCAAAAACAATCAATCCCCAATCAATTCAATCAATAAGTCTCATAAGAACTCATATCAGTCCATCTATTCGATCATGATCGAGCTTTTTGACCTATCAACCATCCAATCAACTCTCAGTCATGTTTTCAAGAAGGGATTAGACCAATCATTAAAGAGACTATCAACTAGACCAATATTTAAAGTTCATTTATGAAGACTCTTAGGACCATCAAGTTCCATCAAACTATCATCATGCTCTCATCACAATCAAAATCAACATTCTCAAATCAAGGGTCTAGACTCAATCTCTAAGTTCATTTATGCAATCTTTCATGAAGTAATATGCAGGGTTTATGAAATAACTCATGTAAAAGCATATGTTTAGTAAAACAAGTTTGTGATGATCATCAACATATAAAGATGCACAAAATGTATAAAATTTGCAAGAAAACATGCAAGAAAATATGCATACGAACTCAATACTCCCATCTATCAATCTATCTCAATCAAGAGGCACATGAAAGAACAACTCCATGCTTGGGTTATCCTTACATACCTGGGATAGATATAGATAATTGAATTTGCAAGGAATTGACCTAAATATTCATGAACCCTAGCCTCCTCTTTTCTCCTTAGCCTTTGTTCTTAAGATTAATTAGCATAAATGAATGAAAATTCACACTTAGGGATTGATATAACATTGAAAATGACTTCAAAATGACATGGTTTTAGCCTAAGATACGTGGAAAAAAGACTAGAATGTCCTTGATTTAAAACTGATCGTCAAGTACTGTAATGGGGCAAGTCCACACTGTGGACTTGTTGCTCTTCAGTTCATTTTTTTGACGAAAACTTAAAATGCATTTGGAAAATATTTTTCTACAAATAACATATAAATTATATTTGTCAAATCACTTTATCTGTAATTTTACGTAAATAATTTTTTGATAGATTTTCTAATCCCATAGAAATAATGGGACCAAAATTATGTGCAAGTCCATGACAAGTTCACGATGCGGACATGTCACGCACTTTTTTAAAATTGTATTTTTGTCTCAAAAAAGTATATATCGATCTGGTTGCTCTAAAAATCAACTAAGACCATTTTCCCATGTAATATTTTATGTTGCTCCCATTCTCGTCCTCGATTTTCCAAAAGAATTTGGGAAGATGCATTATTTGAGCAATCTTCTATCTTGAGTATTTTAGTAATTTTACTGGATGTTACATCTGATTCAGCACCCAAGGTTATGCCGACCATAGAAGACAGTTTATATAGTTTGAAATTTAGGACAGAGTAGTTTTGAGGGTTTCACCCTGAAAGAAGTTATGCGGGTTTGAAAGTGAGGAGAGCTTGTCCTCGATATGCTAGCCCAATCGAGGCTCTGAAATGGATTGGACCAGTTGCATCTGAGTTAGCCCTACCTCTAGTTTGTTCTGCTATACATCATGTTTACTGCGTATCGTTAGTTTGCCGGTGTATTCTGTATGAGTTACATGTATTCCAGTGTGTTTTTATTGAGTTAAATGATGGCCGAATATTGTTAAGAGAGGTTTTAGTGGAGGATATTCTAGAGGCCGTACCAGGATATAGCGTGGACATTTTGAGTGGTGGATTGTGGTTGTTGGGCTGACTATTGTGTTGTATAATATGAATTTGGTGACTTGTAAGCATCGATAACTGCTATTACGGTTCTTGCCACAGGTTAGTTGTTAAAAGGTACAGAATGACAGCAAGATAGTAATAGCTACTGAGGACCATGTTGAGAAGTAAGATACAGATGCCTGCATACGAAGGGAGGTACTAAGAGTCATTTGAGTGGGTGTCCTATTGGGTATTTGCTTCATTAGTAAATGTTTGTGGCAATGCCGGGTGGAATGGATGGTAAGGGAGAGGGGTTTAGGCCATGTATGTAAATGTGAGCATGTTATTCGTAGTCCGCCGGTTGTTAGTTAGCCTATGGGCCAACTGTGGTTAATTATGGGAAGGGTACTGGAATTATGGTGGGATACAAAATGTGTTTATAGATGATATACTCGTAGTGTGGACTGGAGCCTGCAGGTATGCCTGCATTCGTACTTTTATGGATGAAAGTCTTAATAGTGGGGGATGTTGTAATGACCCTCTGGGTCATTTATATGTTTTTGTGGTTTTTTTTTTCTATTTGAGTATGTGCATAATGAGCTCGGGTATTTGGTGATTTGTTAGGACTATTGGGATGACTATGGGTTGGGTTATTTGAGAGTTATGTGAATTTTTGAGTTAACCAGGAAATTATACTTGTATAATGAGTTTTCAAGTAAAGTCTTAGTAAATGATCTCGGATCGATATTCTGATGATTTCATTAGCTCTGGAACAGTCGACTTAGGCTAGGGGCATGTCCGGTGCAATTATATCATGGATTGCAGATTTGGCCATCGGAACCGATTAGTAGATGACCTAGTTAATGTCTTTGCGAACCATGCCACAAATGAGAATTTTGATAATGTAGTTATCTCCAGAACAACGATTTTGGTCTACGGCGACCCTTCATTTGATACTGGCGACGTCCAGATGTGATTTGACCCCCTGAGGGCTTTCCGTTATAAGTTGCGTATAAGGAAGTGGGAACTTCACTTTATTTTTAGAAGCTTTGTTGAAAATTCTGACTGCACCTTTAGATCTGTAACGTCAAAATTCATAGGGTTACATAGTTCATTTGCGAAAAACAAAGTCTAAACAAGCCCGAAATAGCGAAAAAAGGAATTTAAATGGTGTTGAACGGGGATAAAGTAACATGGAAGGTTCTAGTTCTACCATGTGGTGCGACCGGGTGCCACCATATGGCAGTGATGTGGCTGTTGTACCCCTTTATATATATGTATATGTATTCTTGTTTCCAGGAAATGGCCTATATATGTCCTCCAACTTTGCACCATAATTATGAGCTCATTTTTCATCCGATTTGAGTGATTCAAAAGGCTACGTGACTCAGATTTTCATGAGGAACACATGGAAGTGTCAAATTCTAATTTCGAAACGAATTTCAAGGTAAGATCACTACTTTTTTGCTGATTACGTATCGAAGAGTGAACTTTATATTGCGATATGTCAGTCATTTCTCAATGGAATTGAGTGAAATTAGTATCTAGATTGTTCTATTTTTTGAGAGGCACTTTGTGTCACGGTTGCATCATGTTAATTTGGCTGTATTTTTTATATAATTTGGCTGAGAGGTGATGTAAGAAATATTTTTCGATAAGAAATGCAACTTTAGTTTTGAGCCATTTCTTTATTTTTTGGGATCTGTTTTGTGCGCAGTTTCTAGCTTTTACGAGGATTGGTTAAACATTTTGGATGTTTGCCTTAGATTTCTCCTTTTTAGTTGTAGTTGATGCAACTTCACCTGTTCCCTGAGATTTTACAGCCAAATTAGATTTAATGATCTTGTGACTTATATTTTGATAGCTGAGCAACATTGTGAAGTGATTCAGAGGGGAAAATCTCAGCTAGATTGGTTCGGGATGCGAGACATCATTTTCTAGGTAGGCTAGTGATGTGATGTCAAAATATATCACTTTTTATGCTTAAAACTTGTAATTTTGTGTGTTCTCAAAGAGATGTTAGTGGGTTTAATATGTTTTTATGTTTATTTTGTAGGATTACGGATGTGCAGCCAAAATACAAAACTTTTGGTGCTTAAAACTAAGGATTTAAAAGAGGGTTTCCAATGATTTTCCAAGAGCCCAAGGTATTGGGGGTGTGGTTCCTAATGGTGGGTGTTCGAACTATAATAAGAGTCATAGTGACCTATGTTTGAGGGATACTAATGCATGTTATATGTATGGAGATGTTGGGCATAAGATGTTTGATTGCCGTCGACACCGCAACAAGGGTAAGGATCTTCGTCCACAAGGTGCTACTGTGGTTCCTTTGGGGAGAGTTGGCTGACAAGATGGTGCCCCAAGGCACAATCAGTTTTATGTTTTACACGGGAGGCAAGAGGTTGATGAGATGCCCAACGTGGTATGTTGAAAATTTGTTATTTTAATATGTATGCATTGATTTATCCGGGTGCCACTCTTTCTTTTGTTAACCCCATTTGCTACCAAAAAGTTCCATGTTGAACCTGAATTGTTTTCAGTCATATGATGTTTCTACTCCTGTTAGTCTATCTATTGTTGCTAGAATGGTGTATAGAAATTTTCCCATTTGCATTTTGCACAAAATATTGCGTTGTGAACTTGTTGACTTGGACATGGTTGATTTTGTTGTCATTCTTGGGATGGATTGGTTGCATGCATACTATGCTTCGATTGATTGTAGAACCCATAGGATCACATTTCAATTCCCAAATGAAACCGTTCTTGAGTGGCAGAGTCATAATATGGTAGTCAAGGGTAGATTTATATCTTGCGTTAAAGCCCGTAAGTTGATCTCTAAGAGGTGTCTTTATCATCTTGTGAAGGTTAGAGATGTGGAGTCCAAAGTCCTTCCCATGGAGTCGTTTCTGATTATAAATGTGTTTCTTGAAGTCTTTCCAAATGACCTTCCTGGTGTTCCTCCCAAAAAGGAAATAGAATTTGGTGTAGACCTTCTCCCCGATACTCAACCCATTTCTATTTCCTACGTATGGCCCTGGCGGAGTTAAAGGAGTTGAAAGAGAAGTTGAGGGACTTGTTGGAGAAGCATTTAATTAGGTCTAGTCAATCACCTTGGGGTGCATCGGTGTTGTTTGTGAAGAAGAAGGGTGGGTCTCTTAGAATGTCTATTGACTACCGACAACTTAATAAGGTCACCATCAAGAATAGGCATCCCCTTCCAAGGATTGATGATTTGTTTGAACAATTGCAAGGGCTAGCCATTTCTCGAAGATTTATCTTCAGTCCGGGTATCATCAAGTGAAGGTAAAAGATTGTGATTTTCTTAAGACGGCCATTCGGACTAGGTATGGGCATTATGAGTTTATTGTGATGACTTTTCGGTTGAGCAATGCACTAGCTATCATCGTGGGTCTTATGAATAGGGTTTTTAAACCCTACCTTGATTCATTAGTTGTGGTCTTCATTGATAAAATTGTAGGGTAGTGTTGCAAAGGTTGACAGAAGATAAATTGTATGCTAAATATGAGAAGTGTGAATTTTGGTTAAAGTAAGTTGCCTTTCTAGGTTATGTGGTTTCGTGGGATGGTATTAAGGTGGATCCCAAAAAGATGGAAGTCATTAGAAATTGGCCTAGGCCATTGACCCCGTCAAATATTAGGAGCTTCTTGGGCCTAGCGGGTTACTACCAGAGATTTGTGAATGAATGATCTTCTATTGCTTCTCCCATGACAAAATTGACACAAAAGAAGGCTAAATTTGTGTGGACGGATAAGTGTGAAAAGACCTTCAAAACATTGAAAGATAAGCTTGTATCTGCTCCTATATTTTCACTTCTGAATGGGCTAGAGTGCTTTATTGTGTATTATGATGCTTCTAGAGTTGGTTTGGGCTGTGTTCTAATACAAAATGGTAAGGTCATAGCCTATGTTTCTAGGAAACTCAAAGTGCATGAAAAGAACTATCCTACCATGATCTTGAGCTAGCCTCTGTGGTACTGCATTAAAGATATGACATCACTATTTGTATGGTGTGCATGTTGATATGTTCATCAATCATAAGAGCCTCCAATATGTCTTCGCTCAAAAAGATATCAACTTGAGGCAAAGAAGATGGTTAGAATTTCTTAAGGACTGTGATATAAGTGTGCATTATCATCCCGATAAGGCTAATATGGTGGTGGATGCTCTGAGTAGGTTGTCTATGGGTAGAGAACCTCATGTTGATGATGGTGTCATAGGGGTGGCTAGGGAGGCCCATCGGTTGGCTAGATTGGGGGTTAGGCTGGAAGGAGTTGATAATGGGGTTGTTGTTATTAATGGTTCTAAATCTTCATTGGTTGAGGATGTGAAAGCTAAGTAAGATCTTGACCATACTTTGTTTGAATTGAAGGCATTGGTAAAGGATGGTAAGGTAGAGGTTTTCACCCAAGGGGGAGATGGTGCCCTTAGGTACCAAGGTAGGTTAAGTGTGCCTTGTGTTGATAGCTTGAAGGAAAAGATTCTTAATGAGGCTCATGGTTCTTCTTATTCTCTTCATCCCGGGTCTACTATGATGTATAGGGATTTGAGAGAGGTGTATTGCTGGGAAGGCATGAAATGGGACATTGCAAAATTTGTTTCCGGTTGCCACAGTTGCGAACAAGTCAAAGCCGAACATGAAAGGCCTGGTGGCCTAACCCAAGACACAGAGATTCCTACTTAGAAGTGGGATGAGATTTATATGGATTTTGTTGTTGGGTTTCCCAAGACATAAAAGGTCTTTGATTCCATATGGGTCGTGTTTGATAGGATGACCAAATCGGCTCACTTTCTACCAGTTAAGACTATATATGGGACTGAAGAGTATACTAGGTTGTACATACATGTCTTAGTGATGTTGCATGGGGTTATTTTATCCATTATATCAAATCGTGGTACAAAATTCACTTTCCAATTTTGGATGTCCTTCGAAAGAGGTCTTGGAACCAAGCCAAAGCTTAATACGGACTTTCACCCTTAGATGAATGGCCAAGATGAAAGAACTATCCAAACACTTGAGGAAGTGCTCAAGGCTTGTGTATTGAAGCTTAAGGGTAGTTAGGATGATCATCTTCCATTGATTAAGGTTGCACATAACAATAGCTATTATTCTAGTATCGATATTGCTCCTTTTGAAGCTCTATATAGTAGCCGTGTAGATCACTGGTTGGGTGGTTTGAGGTTGGTAAGGTGGCTTTGTTAGGAATAGATCTGGTTATGGAGGCTCTTCAGAAGGTTAGGATGATTAAACAAAGGTTGAAAACAGCCCAAAGTCGCCAAAAGTCTTACGCCGATCTGAGTTAAAGGGATTTTGAATTCATGCTTAGTGATTGGGTTTATTTGAAGGTATCATCCATTAATGGTCTGGTACATTATAGGAAAGTTAAGCCCTAGATATATGGGTCCTTATAGGGTGATAAAAAGGATTGGAAAGGTGGCCTATGAGTTGGATTTGACTAAAGAAATGGAATTGGTTCATCCGGTCTTTCATGTGTCTATGTTGAGGAAGTGTGTGGGTGATCCTAATGCTATTGTGCTTCTTGATGTAGTGTGGGTAGTTGAAGACAACTTGACACATGAAGAAAATGAATCGCAATTTCATTTTCCTAAATTTGAATTTCCAAAACCTATCAGCGATGGTGCCGCGACCTACAACCGTCGTGGACCTGTGTAAATCTTACCTCTGGATAGGTCTTCATTGTGGACCAGACATGGACCTATGTAATTTGTTACCAGTGATTTTTATCTCGGTCCAAAGCTTTTGGGTCTTGGGCCCAAGACCTCCCATGCGTGATAACATCTATACTTAGCCATATTTCACCCTTATATCATCCAACACATTCCGCAATACTCACTCAAACACTTAGCCATTATTTCATCTCCAATTTCAAGTTTCAAAAACTCATCCTGATCTTAAGGTTCTCATTCAAGCATTAAGTCTCCATCTCTAATGTTCTTGAATAATTCTCCCAAAGTCAAGGTATGTTGGTTTCTTTCATGGGTTCCTTTCACCCATGATAACCAAGCTCTCTTTTACGAAAAATTGCATGATTTAAAGTTTATTTACTCATGGGTCTTATCTATTATAAATTTCAGTACGCACTATGTTGGGGTTTCATGAAATTATGGTTGCTATAGAATGTTTTGAGCTATGAACCTAAGATTTATTGTGAGATTTGATGAAGGGTGTTGATGTATATTTCTTGAGGATGTTACCAAGTATCAATTTATGATTTTATATTGATTTGTAGCATGATTTCACTCTTGAATTGCATGGTTTTACACTAGTACTATACCCCTTCCAACTGTTTGATAAAATGTTCGAATTATGATTTATTGAGGAATTGAAGGTCCAATGCATGTCATATGAGTTGAATGATTATGATGATGAAAGGATGGTGTGTATATGATATTATCTCTATAGTGTTGGGAATTAACCAAGCCTCACATGGGGGATTGTAGGCCCTAGTAACCTTGTTGAGGGGTTTGTACCTCGATTGCCTCGCTGGGGAGGTGGTAGGCACGTGCAACCATGTCGAGGGGTTTGTACCTTGATATCCATGTTGGGAATTTGTAGTCCGTCAACCATGCTAGATGGTTTGTATCTCATCAACCATGTTAGGGTTTGTACCTCATCAACTTATTAAGGGGTCCGTACCTCATTAGTCTCTACAAGAAGGTGGTAGGCCTTGGATATGCACTAATAATGGTCTCTCCTTACACATGTATTCTGTTCTATATAGGTATGATTTACTCTAAGCATCTTCTATGCCTGTCATATTGTTATATGCTCATCTATTGCCTAACTATGCATTTTGATTATGTTGCCTATCTATTGTTACATTGTATCCTACATACATAGTACATTCAAATGTACTAATGCAAACTCTATGCCTACATGTTGTCACCATGTAGGAACCGGATCCCTGCTTGATTATCCTCTTCCATGTGGCTAGAACGACTTGTCTCAAGCTCTTTGGTGGGTCCTCCATTACGGGGACTATGTTTGTGACCTCTTGCTATGTTCTAAGATTATCTTTCTTCTATGTATATGTTTAATATGAGGGTGAACCTAGTTGCTTGTCTTGGCCCCCGCTCTTATCTATATAGTAGAGGTGTTGTTTGATATGTCATGTGTAATGTTATGAGCTATGATTCTCTCTCTTGACCCTTGATGTTTATGATATGGAAGTAGTCCCTTAGCCCCGTTGTCCCTACTTTACCCTATTGTTATTGCATTTTATTGTTTCCATGACCAAGGATGTGTAATGATATGCTAAGGGACTTGCTTGGGGTCCGTTCCGGTTCCCCATGCACCATGTCACGTCTAGATCCTATGCTTTGGACGTGACAACCCATCCTAAGCTCCACTACCCATTAAGTTGCTCATGTGACATCACTACACGGGAGAGTCTCACGGAAAGAGTCATAACTCCTTCATCCGAAATCGAAAGGAGGTTGAACCAAGTGCATTGGAAAGCTAACTCAAAGGGATTTCAATTGACATGTTGTGCATCGTCGAGGCCCTAGTATGCTAAAAATTATGCTCATTCAAAGTTTCCCCTTACATAAACTAACACCAAAACTCAACTCATAGGGAGGTCATGAACTCGTCTAAGTACTAGAAGTCTCCCCAACCCCAATACACTCTCAACCTTACCATCTGAGGCTTGAAACATGGATACATAAGTGCATGGGTTACAGGGTCTCATAGACAAATTTTTAAAGTAAATACCACAACCACTAATTCAAGGTGATGGGTGGGATAATTCTTGTCATACACTTTAAGTTGTCTAGAGGCATATTCCATCACCTTGCCATTTTGCATCAAACCACACCCCAAACCAATTGTTGAGGTATCAAAATGTACCACAAACCCTTCCAATACTTTAGGTAGAGCCAAGATAGGAGTGGAGACAAGCTTATCTTTCAAAGTTTGCAAACTATTCTCACATTCATTAGTCCACACGAATTTTGCCTTCTTTTTAGGGTCAACTCAGTCATAGGAGATGCAATAAAAGAGAAACCATTTACAAACCTCTGGTAATAACCCGCCAAACCACCTCCGTCTTCTTAGGATCTACCTTAATGCCATCACCCAACACCACAAGCCCTAGAAAAGTAACCTCTTTAAATTAAAACTCACATTTTTCATATTTTGCATACAACTTATCCTCCCTCAATAATTGCAACACTACCCTCAAGTGATTCACGTGCTCCTCCTCACTATGGGAATAAATTAAGATATTATCAATAAAGACCACCACGACCATGTCCAGGTAGGGTTTAAAGACCCTATTCATGAGATCCATAAATATAACTGGTGTATTAGTCAAATAAAAGGACATAACTACAAACTCAAAGTGTTCATACCTATTTTGGAAAGTCATCTTGGGAATATCACATTTTATCACCTTTAACTTGGTGATACCCGGACCGAAGATCGTTGTTAGAAAACTGACTAGCCCCTTGAAGTTGATCAGAAAGCTCATCAATCCTTGGTAGAGAGTACTTGTACTTTATGGTAACCCTATTAAGTTGCCAGTAATCAATACACATTCTAACAGAACCAACCTTTTTCTTCACAAATAACACAAACGCCCCCCATGATGCATTACTAGGCCATATAAAACCCTTCTCCAACAACTCCCTCATTGCTCCTTTAACTCCTTCAATTCCGTCGGGACCATACGGTAAGGGGGAATGGAAATGGTTGGAGTATCGGGAAGGAGGTCTATACCAAGGTATACTTCCCTTTTGGGAGGTACACCGGGAAGCTCATCGGTAAAGATATCAAGAAACTCATTAACAATAGGAACCGACTCATTTAGAAGGACTTTGGACTCAACCTCCTTAACCCTTGCAACATGATAAAGGCAATCCTTAGAAATCAACTTTTGGGCTTTAAGACAAGAAATGAACCTACCCTTGACCACCACATCATGACTTTCCAACTCAAGGACGGGCTCATTAGGGAATTGGAATTTAACTCTATCGGTTCGATAACTAATAGAAGCATAATATGCATGTAACCAATCCATCCCAAAGATGACATCAAAATCCACCATATCTAATTCAACAAAATCACAAGACAAGATTATATGTAAGCTGAACATGGGACAATTTCTATAGACTCTTCTAGCAACAATGGACTTACCAATGGGGGTAGATACTTCATGAGTTTCACATAACAATTTAGGGCTAACATAAAGCTTTTTGGTAACAAAAGGAATAATAAAAGGAAAAGTGGCACCCGGGTCTATCACTGCATATAGATCAAAATCAAAAACCTTTAACGGACCGGTGATGACATCTGGCACCTCAACCACCCCTTCTCTCCCTTGAAGAGCATAGAATCTATTTTGCCTTGGAGCATCCCCTTGTCCTCATCTTCCCTTTTGACCCGTATTTGAACCTTGGCCTTGTGTACGACCAACTCTACCTTTGTTTTGAGCATGAAGACAATTAGTAATATTGTGACCCATTTCACCACAACTAAAGCAAGCATTAGAATTCCTCAAACATGGACTACTATGATATCTTTCACACCTTGGGAATTTAGGATTTGTCATTCCTCTATTACCACCTTGGAATCTTTTGTTAGTCACCCTCACATAGACAAACCTATTATTAGGAGAATTAGATTACCTTTGGCCTTGGAACGTGTGGCCTTCCAGAAATCTTCCACCCTTAGAACCTAGGAAACGACCTTCAAAACGAGCCCTATTGGACTCGCCACTTCTTCTTTTTCTAAGCATTTCCCCCTCTACTTTGTCAACATATGTCATGAGGCTGGACTAATGCATATTAATCACTAGAATATGACACATCTCATCAACCAAGTCAGACACTCTTGACAAAAATTTGTTCATCCTTTGTCTAGGATCGGCAACCAATTGTAGAGCATACTTGGAGAGTTGGTTGAACATGAGGGCATACTCCCTTACACTCATGGACCCTTGATTATGGTTCGTAAACTCCATCTTATAAACCTCCCTTAGCTCGATAGGAAAGAATTGGTTGAGGAATGCTGCTTTGAACTCTTCCCAGGGGATAACATCATCATTACCCTTCTCCAACTTCCATTGTGTAAACCAAATTTGAGCCACCCCTTTGAGTTGGTAGACTATCAACTCCGCCTTTTCCTCCAAATTGATCCCCCATGACTGATAGCACCTTCTACATCTCATCTATGAAATCTTGGAGATCCTCATCCGTCTTGGATCCATGGAACTCCAATGGGTTCATTCTAGTGAAATCCCTCACCTTAGAAGCCTGAGTGGGAGCATAAGGAGCTTGGGCCACTTGGTTAATTTGGTTGTTCATAACATCAGCCAACATAGCAATAGAATCTTGAAACTCATTCTAGGCTACCCTTTTACCTTGAAGAGGTTGAGTAGCGGGAGGGGAAGGTTGCTCCTCGGGTGTACGGGTCCTCCTTAGTCTCCCTCTTGGAATTGGCATGATCTAGAAGAGCAAAGACAAATTGTTAGGGGAAAATCCTTACACTTACTGAAACGGCCCCAAAAAGTGCTCGAAAGTATGCCTCAGAATGCACAGAATTTTAAATTTCATATAACTCAAAATTCGTGCATGATATCGATAATTAGACTTCATATTCTTGTTCAGGGGTCAAAATTAGGGGAAAAGGGTCTAACGCCAATTTAAGAGAAAACAAATAGCAATTTTAATTTTCTAAAAATTGCTTATCCAGCATCTGTTAATAATGGTACAGCGACGCGCCTCCATCGCGGAAATGTCTAAATATGGTCTCCATGATAGGTTCGTGACATAGACCTGTGTAAATTTAGCCCAGTAATTTTTCTTGTGGTCCAAGACTTTTGAGTCTTGGCCTAAGTGTTTCCAAACGTATTTTTACCTATACTTAGCCATACTTCACCCTCACATCATCCTAAACATTCCCCAATACTCACTCAAACACTTAGACATATTTTACACTCCTAAATTCAAGTCACAAACCTTCATTCCGAACTAAGGATTTCCTTCAAGCTGTAAGCCTCCATTTTCAATCTTCATCAAGAGCTTCTTCAAAGCTAAGGTGTGTAAGTTTTAGCCATTGGGTTCTTCCACCCATGGTGTCCTAATCTCCTTTTTACTCAATTTTCATGATCTAACTTGATTTCACAAATGGGTTTACTAGTATGAACATTTCTATGAACTATGTTAAAGCAATGTAAAGTTGTGACTGTTTTGCTATGTTTTAAGTTATAAATCTTTGATCTATTGTAATTTTTGATAAGAAGTTTTGATATATATATCTTTAGGGTGTTTCAAGGTGTTCATCGATGGTTTTACAATTGATTTCTTGCATGATTTCATATCTAAATTGCATGTTCTTGTACCCCCAAGACATACCCGTCAAGTGTTTGATAAAATGTCCGTCTATGGTTTCTTGAGGAATTAAATGTCCAAAGCATGAGATATGATATGAATGATGTTATGATGATGAAATGAGCTTATGTATATGAAGAATTCTTTATAAAGTATTGTATTAGACCATGCCCAATTCGGAGGACCAAGCGGTCGAATAACCTAGATGCGAGTTCGTCTTATCAACCTAGTGAGGGGTTTGTACTTCAACACCAGGGTGATGGGGTGGCATCATCATCAACCTAGATGGGGGTTTATACTCATCAATCTTGTGAGGGGTTTGTACCTCACCACCTAAGTGATGGGGTGGCATCATCACCAACCTACCAAGGGGTTTGTACCTTAGAAAGCTAGCTTGGTATCTTCTACACATACGATATCCTATATAAGCATGAGTTACTTAAGCATGTATCACTTATTCATTGATCATACATGCCATTTTGTTATATTATGCCTATTGACTGTTGTTTCGAATTTTGATTATGATGCCTATCCCTTGTTGCATTGCATCCTACATACTTAGTGCATTCAAACATACTAATGCATACTCTTTCCTACATGATATAAACATGTAGGAACCGAATCCCAATTTGATCATCCTCATCCTCCACATGGCTAGTTTGTGAGCCCTCTACTTCGGGGACCTTAGTCTATGTTGCTCTTATTATGTATTGAGGAATTCTTCCTTATTTTCTATTTTGACTATGAGGGTGAGCCTAGTTGCTTTGTCTTGGCCCCCACTCTTATCTAAGAATTAGAGGTATTTGTTGGACATCTTATATATCTATGATATGAGCTTTGACTCTTTGTCTCTTGATTATGATGTTATGCAAGCTTTCTCCATAGCCCTTTTGCCCTATTCGTACTCTTATTTCTTTTGTATACTTCTGCGACCAATGATGTGTAATGATAAGTTAGGAGGTTTCTTTGGGGTTCTTTTGGGTTCGCCAGTCGTCGTATCATGTCTAGGCCCTAGGCTTCGGTCATGACAAACTTGATACCAGAGCATTAGGTCGACTGATCCTCGGAGTCCAACATATCGCATCGATTAGAGTTCCATTCATGATTGTGAAGCGTGCCATGACTATGAATAGGAGGCTATGAGGTGTTTTAGGAAATGTTTCCCTTCTTCATATTCTAAGTCATGCTTTAGAGTTTTAGTGAGTTTTCCTCCCTTAACGATTGTTCTTTGCTATGCTAAATTATGTCAAACACTAGAGGTATAAGGGGCCAAACTCCCGAGGAGTAACTTACAAATGGTGAGCTCCGTAATGCTCTCAGTATGCTTGCCCAGGTTTTGGCCAATCAAGTCAATCAAAGGGCCCAAGCCTCTCATGCTACTACACCCGGAGCAAGGGTAAGGGACTTCGTAAGGATGAATCCTCTAGTGTTCTATGGGTCAAAGGTGGATGAAGATCCACAATAGTTCATTGATGAGGTCAACAAGATCATGAAAATCATGGGTGTTAGGACGAATGAAAAGGCAGAGTTGGTGGCGTACCAACTCAAAGCTGTAGCCCAAATATAGTATGACCAGTGGAAGGGGGAGAAGTGAAATGGATATGTGGTGCTTTGGGAGGAGTTCAAATTGGCTTTCATTAATCGATTTTTCCATTTTAAGCTTTCGTAAGCTAAGTTGGTGGAGTTTATGAACTTGAAGAAAAGTGATATGAGTGTCAGAGAGTATGCCCTAGAGTTTAATCAACTTTCAAAATATGTTCCTCATTTGGTGGCCGATCCTTGATCTAGGATGAACAAGTTTGTGATGGAGGTCTCCGACTTGGTGAGTGAAGAATGAAGGTCCGCTTCGCTAATTAGTGATATAGACTTGTCTCGATTGATGAGATATGCCGAGAAAATGGAGGAGGAAAAGTTAAGGAAGATGAGAGGGCATGGGGCCAAGAGGGCCCGTCTTGGGGGTAAGTTCCAAAGGGTGGCCTAATCCATCAAGGCCAAGGGTCTCATCATGCTACTACTAGGGGGTTTGCCAATAACATCCCTAGGCCTCAAGGTGTTGGTGTGTATCCTACATGTGTGAAGAGCCATAGGGGCCCATGTTTGAACGGTTTTAATGCTTGCTTTGATTGTGGGGAGCTTGGTCACAAAGGGGTGGGTTGTTCAAGAAATCGTGCTAAGGGCCGGGGTGCAAATGTGGTTCTATTGTGTAGTGGTGGTCCACAAGGTGGTACCCCACGGCACAATCGATTTTATGCTATACATGGGAGGTAAGGGGCTGGTGAGATTCTCGATGTTGTTACTAGTATGCTAAAAAATTTTGACTTTGATATATATTCTTTGATTGATCCGGGTGCCACTCTTTCTTTTGTTACTCCCTTTGTAGCCCAAAAGTTCCATGTCGACCCCGAGTTATTTCATGAGTTATATGAAGTGTCTACTCCCATTGGTGCCTCTATTGTTGCTAGAAATGTTTATAGAAGTTGTCCTACCTGAATTTTGCATAACTTGTTGCCTTGTGATCATGTTGAATTAGATATGGTTGATTTTGATGTCATTCTTGGGATGGAGTAGTTGCAGCCTACTATGTTTCTATTGATTGTAGAACCCATAGGGTAAAGTTTCAATTTCCAAATGGACCAATCCTTGAGTGGGAAAGTAAAGATGTGGTAGTCAAGGATAGATTCATTTCTTGCATTCGAGCCCGTAAGTTGATCTCTAATGGGTGTCTTTACAATCTTGTGAGGATTAGAGATGTGGATTCCAAAGTCTCTTCCATAAGTCGGTTTCGGTTGTAAATAAGTTTCTTGATGTCTTCTCAAAAGACCTTCCCAATGTTCCTCCCGAAAGGGAAATAAATTTTGGTATAAACCTCCTCCCTGATACTCAACCTATCTCCATTCCCCCTTATCGTATGGCCCCAACGGAGTTGAAGAAGTTAAAGGAGCAATTGAGGGATTTATTAGATAAGAGATTTTTTAGGCCTAGCCAATCACCTTCGGGTGCACCAGTGTTGTTTGGGAAAAACGAAGATAGGTCCCTTAGAATGTGTATTGACTACCAACAACTCAATAGAAACACTCGAAAGAATAGATATCCTCTTCCAAGAAATGATGATTTGTTTGACCAATTGCATGGGACTAGCTATTTTTGATCTCTGGTCTGGGTATCATCAAGTGAGGGTGAGGGAATGTGATATTCACAAGATGACTTTTTGGACTAGATATGGGTATTATGAGTTTCTTGTGATGTCATTTGGGTTGACCAATGCACCGGCCATCTTCATGTACCTAATGAATAGGGTCTTCAAATTCTACCTTAATTCCTTTGTTGTGGTCTTCATTGATGATATATTGATCTATTCACATAGAAGGGAGGAGCATATGGGGCATTTGGAGGGTTATGTTACAAAGATTGTAGGAGAAGAAACTGTATGCCAAATACGAAAGTGTAAATTTTGGTTGAAGGAGGTTGCATTCTTGGGTCATGTGATGTTCGGGGATGCTATTAATGTGGATCCTAAGAAGACTGATGTGATTAGAAATTGTCCTAGACGATTAACCCCGTCGGATATTAGGAGCTTCTTGGGCCTAGTGGGTTATTATAGAAGGTTTGTAAATGGGTTCTCCTCCATTGCTTCCCCTATGACAAAATTGACTGAAAAGAAGGTTAAGTTTGTGAGGACTAAGTGAGTGTGATGGGAGCTTACAAACATTGAAAGACAAGCTTATGTCCTCTTCTATATTGTCACGACTGGATGGGCTTGAGGCATTTGTGGTGTATTTTGTTTCTTCCCGGGTTGGTTTGGGTTGTGTGTTGATACAAAATGGTAAGGTCATAGCTTATGCTTCTAGACAACTTAAGGTATATGAAAGGAACTACCCTACCAATGACCTAGAGTTAGTCGCTGTTGCGTTTGTATTAAGATTTAGCGTCACTACTTGTACGGGGTGCATGTGGATGTGTTCACCAATCATAAGAGCCTCCAATATGTCTTCACTCAAAGAGATCTCAATTTGAGGCAAAGTAGATGGTTGGAACTTCTTAAAGACTATGATATGAGTGTGCACTATCATTCGGGTAAGACAAATGTGGGGACAGATGCTTTGGGTAGGGTTTCCATGGGTAGCCTAGCCCATGTTGATGGTGCTGATAATGAGATGGCTAGGGAGGTTCACCAATTGGCTAGACTGGGGGTTAGGTTTTAAGAGGTTGGTAATGATGGTGTTGTTGTTGTTGATGGGTCTAAGTCTTCATTAATTGATGAGGTGATAGTAAAACAAGATCTTGACTCCTCTTTGCTTGAAATGAAGGCCTCGGTGAAAGAGGGCAAAGTAGATGTTTTCTCCCGAGGGGGAGATGTTACCCTTAGGTACCAAGGTAGGTTGTGTGCGCCTTGTGTTGATTATTTGAGACATAAAATCCTTGATGAGGCCCATAATTCTTTTTATTCTATCCGCCCTGGTTCCAACAAAATGTATATGAACTTGAGGGATATGTATTAGTGAGGAGGCATGAAGAGGGACATTGCAAAATTCATTTTCGGTTGCCATAGTTATCAACACATTAAAGGCGAACATTAAAGGTTGGGTGGCCTATCCCAAGACATAGAGATTCCCACTTGGAAGTGTGAGGTGATTATTATGGATTTTGTGATTGGGTTGCCCAAGACTAGGAAAGGTTTTGATTCCATATAGGTGGTGGTTGATAAGATGACGAAATTGGCTCATTTCTATCAATTAAGACCACAAATGGGGCTGAAGAGTATGCAAGGGTGTACATCAATGAGTTAGTGAGGTTACATGGGGTTCATTTGTCCCTCATATCGGATCGTGGTGCACAATTCACTTCATATTTTTGGAGGTCCTTTCAAAGGGGTCTTAGTACAGAAGTTCACCTTAGTACGAGCTTCCACCCTCAAACGGATGGACAAGCCAAAAGAACCATTTAAACACTTGTGGATATGCTTAAGGCTTGTGTCTAGGAGCTTAAGGGTAGTTGTGATGATCATCTTCAATTGATTGAATTTCCCTACAATAATAGCTATCATTCTTGCATCGATATGGCTCCTTTTGAGGCTCATTATGGGAGACTTGTAGATCACCAATTAGTTGGTTTGAGATTGGAAAGGTGGAATTATTGGGACTAGATCTTGTTATGCGGGCTGTTGAGAAGGTTAGGATGATTAGTGAAAGGTTGAAAATAGCCAAGGTTGTAAAAATTCCTATGCCGATGTGAGAAGGAGAGATCTTGAATTCAAAGTGGGTGATTGGGTCTATTTGAAAGTTTCTCCAATGAAAGGTGTGGTCCGTTTTGGTAAAAAGAGGATGTTGAGTCCAAGATATGTTGGTCCTTATGAGGTGATAAAGAGGGTTGGCAAGATAGCTTATGAGTTAAAGTTGCCTAGTGAAATGAATTTGGTTTATCTTGTGTTCCATGTTTCTATGTTGAGAAAATGTTTTGGTGATCCTAAGGTTATTGTACCTCTTTATGTTGTGGGTGTTGTTGAGGATAATGTGACTATAGGGAGACTCTAGTTCAGATTTTTGATAGGCAAGTGAAGAGATTGAGGAACAAGGAGGTGGCATCCGTTAAGTTCCTTTGGAGGAACCAACAAGTCGAAGGTGCTACATGAGAGGCTAAAGCGGACATGCAAAAGCAGTATCCCTATCTTTTCCACTGCACTCAATCCTAAGGTACTAATTTTACGTCCCCTATGTAATTTTAATCTTACATTTCAGCCCCTTGACATTCATGTACATTCATGTTTATGTTGGCAAATTTGTGATGATTTTACGTTTATGTTGAGATTTTGAAAATGGTGTTTTAAATGTAATGTTGCATTCTTGTTGAGGCTGATTTGTTTAGGATCACTCTTGTCATGTACATTTCTTTTATATTCGGGGATGAATGTTCCTAAGGGGGAGGTAATGAAACGACCCCAAAACGTGCCTGAAAATGCACCTCAAAATACCCAAAATTTTAAGTTCCATATATCTCAAAATCCATGTGCATATCAAAAATCTGACTTCATATTCTTGTTCTGGGGGTTAAAATTAGGGGAAAAAAGGGTCTAACCCCGATTTAAGTGCAAACAAATAACAATTTCAATTTTCTATGAATTACTTATCTAGTGTATATCCACAATGGTACTGCGATGCGCCTCCATCATGGACATGTGTAAACTTGGTCTCCACAACAGATCCGTGATATAGACCTATATAAATTCTGCCCTGTTATTTTTCTTGTGGTCAAGGACTTTTGAGTCTTGGGCCTAAGTGTTCTGAATGTGATTTTACCTATACTGAGCTATATTTCACCCTCATATCGTCCTAAACATTCTCCAATACTCACTCAAACACTTAGCCATATTTTTCACTCCTAGATTAAAGTCACAAACCCTCATTTAGAACTAAGGATTTTCTTCATGCTTCAAGCCACCATTTTCAATATTCATCATGAGCTTCTTCAAAGCTAAGGTATATAGGTTTTAGCCATTGGGTTCTTCTACCCATGGTTCCCTAATATCCTTTTTACTCAATTTGCATGATTTTAAGTTGATTTTACAAATGGGTTTACTAGTATGAACATGTCTATGAACTATCTTAAAGCTATGTAACGTTTTGATAGTTTTGCTATGTTTTGAGCTATAAATCTTAGATGTATTGTAAGGTTTAATGAGGGGTTTTGATGTACATTGCTTGATAGTATTGCAAGGTATTGATCGATGGTTTTTCAATGAATTTTTTGTATGATTTCATCTCTAAATTTCATGGTCTTGTACCCCCAATACACTCCCGTCAAGTGTTTGATAAAATGTCCGACTATGGTTTCTTGAGGAATTGAAGGTCCAAAGTATAAGATATGATATGACTGATGTTATGATGATGAAATGATCTTATGTATATGATGAATTCTATATAAAGTGTTGCATTAGACCATTCCCAATCCGGAGGGACCAAGCCCCCGAATAACCTACTGACGGGTTTGTACTTCACGACTAGGGTGATGAGGTGGCATGATCATCAACCTAGATGGGGATTTGTACTCATTAACCTAGCGAGGGATTCGTACCTCACCACTAATTGATGGGGTGGCATCACCACCAACCTACCAAAGGTTTTGTACTTTGGAAAGCTAGCTTGGTCAATTCTACAAATATGAGATCCTATATGAGCATGAGTTACGTAAATATGTTTTACTTATGCATTGATCATACATGTCATATAGGATAAAATAGTGCTCTGGTCCCTATATGGTAATATCATGTAGGCATAGAGTATGTGTTAGTATATTTGAATGTATTAAGTATGTAGGATGCAATGCATTAAGATATAAGCAAATATAGTCAACATGCGTAATCATAAGCAATGGATAAGTATAATCTCAATATGACATGCATGATCAATGCTTGAAGTAAAATATGCTTGTAAACCATTCATCTTGCATCATATATATATATATATATATATATATATATATATATGTGTGTGTGTGTGTGTGTGTGTGTGTGTGTGTGTGTGTGTGTGTGTGTGTGTGTGTGTGTAGCATACACATGTGTGGGAAGCGACATCAACTGACATAGACCATGTCGCTAAAACTTGGAATCCAAGGAATGACACCCCCTCATAAAGGTGGAACATGCATGAAACCCCCCAGCTAGGTGTGGTCTTCTTGCCAAGGCAAACAAAATATAATAACATGACTAGATTGATCCACTAGTTTAGCAAGGGTAATAATCAAAATTCTATGGTGGCACATAGTTTACAGACAGAAGACTCTATAGAAGGACCCCTTGAGTCAGGCCCCAATCTTAAGCTTCAATTAGCACTAAGTCAAATCCCACGAAATACTAAAAAATAATCATAACATATATAACTTTTGAGAAACATAAAACATGACCGGGGTAGCTCTTGAAACATGCTTGACCTCAATTGATGAGCCTAACTTGAAACATGAGTGTAGATCATAATTACATATGAACCCTTGCTTAAACATGAATGGCTCACAAGAGGTAAAATAATTGAAATAGGGCTTAACTTGTAACATATAAAATCATAGATAATTTCATGAATTCAATACATACTTGAAAGCCCTTAATATGCATATAGTCACTTGACTTGTAAATTATAAAATAGATCATCAATCACTTGAGGATCCTTGACTTGACATTTTATCAAAAACTTGGTAGGTTCATGATACTCGATCAAAATCATGCAATACGAAAGTGAAATAAGATGAGAAACAACAACAATAACAACAACAACAACAACAACAACAACAACATACCCAGTAAAATCCCACAAGTGGAGTCTGGGGAGGGTAGAATGTACGCAGACCTTACCACTACCATAAAAGTAGAGAGGCTGTTTCCTGGGAACGCTCATCTCAAAACCCGTAAGCAGAAATAACCAGATATGACAGAAAGGAAGGGAAGGGGGCAGAAAGAGCAACTAACAAGATAAAACTAACACATAAAACACATAGAATGTGAACACATGATAAAAGGAAAGAAACAAACACCTAAAAATACCATCAACCAACTACTCTAATTTGTGACCTCCACTTCTTTCTATCTAAGGTCATGCCCTCAGTGAGATCATGTTCGATCATATCTTGTCTGATCACCTCCCCCCAGTGCTTCTTCGGTCTACCTCTACCCCTCTTAGTATCTCCCAGAAATAACCTCTCGCACCTCCGAACAGGAGCATCAGGACTTCTGAAATAAGATGAGAAAACTTAATGTAAATCAACTCATGAACAAGTAGCAAAACCCTCATGTAGGGTACCTTTGAATCCATTATCAAAACCCATAATAGGTCACGTTTCATAGCTCAAAATATGCATACGCTCAATAGATATAATCAAATCATGGTATGACCACGAAATAGAGAGTTATGCATAATCAATCAATATTTCATAAAATTCCAATATGATTCATGCTCATAATTCATAAATAAAGATACCCATAGGTAATACAACTTGAAAACATGCAATTTTCATGAAAAGGAAGATTGGGCTCCACGGGTGAAAGGACCCAATGGACGAAACCCACATACTTCAAACATGAGTTTTCTTGAGATGAGCTTGAAGAGAACTTAGAGCTTGAAGAGAATCCTTGGGTTCCAAATCTAAACTTGAAATCCATGAAATTTGAAGGAGATATTTGGTTAAGTTTTAGAGAGGTTTTTGTGAGGGTTTTGAGTGATATAGAGTTGAAAAATAGCTAAGTATGGGTATTTGGATGCATTAGTAGGCATGGGGATATGACCCTAATGCCCTTGGGAACATAGGAAAAACTGAGGAAAAAGTTGAACTGGTCCGCATCTGGTCGGCAATGTAGACCTATTGCAGAGGAAAAATTAACACTGATCCGTGCTCCAGATGTGGCGAGGCATGGGCGCGGAAAAACACTATTTTATAAAAGTTAGCAAAAAAAAATTTTCACTATGGGTCTTCTAAAATCCAGGTTATACCCATCTCCCACTCAAGTTTGATCGTTGATCTAGAATGGAGACCTAAGCATAGAGCCTAGACGTCATGACCTAAGCATAGAGCCTAGACGTGACACGGTGAATGGAGAACCCGAAGGGACCCCAATCAAGTCTCTTCACTTGTCATTACACATCATCGGTCATGAAAGTATATGAAAGACAAAGTAAGATAAAGGGGCAATACGGCTGAGGGAAAGCTTGCTTAAACGTCATAATCAAGAGGAAAGAGTCAAGCCCATAATATAAATACATAACTTGTGCAACAAACACCTCTAAGTACATGGATAAAGCAGGGGCCAAGACAAAGCTACCGGCTCACCCTCAGAGTCAATAGAACATAAGAAAGTGTCTCAATACATAGATAATAGCAATATAGACTAAGGTCGTAGACCGATCTATCCATGTGGAGAAGGATGATGATCAACTTGAACACCAGTTCCTACATGGTGATATCATGTAGGCAAGAGTATGTATTAGTAATTTTGAATGTACTAAGTATATAGCATGTAATGCAACATTAAATAGACATCATGATCCAAGATGCATAGCAATAGACAATGGGCATATTATAGCAAGATGGCATGCATGAACAATGCTAGAGTAAATCATACCTAAATAGCTCATGCTCATATAAGGTATCATATGTGAAGAATAGACAAAGCTAGATTTCCAAGGTATAAACCCATTGAAGTTAGTGATGATGCCGCTCCATTACTTAGGTGGTGAAGTACTAACCTTTCACTCGGTTGGTGATAATGTTTCCCTATCACCTAGGCGGAGAAGTACTAACCCTTCCCTCGGTTGGTGATAATGTCACCCCATCACCTAGGTGGAGAAGTACTAACCCTTCCCTCGGTTGATGAGTACTAACCCCCATCACTAGGTGGAGAAGTACTAACCCTTCTCTCGGTTAATGAGTACAAACCCCCATCTCGGTTATCCAGGTTCTTAGACCTTCCAGATTGGGCATGATCCAATGAAACACTTTACACAGAATTAATCATGAATATAAGCTTATTTCATCATCATAACATCAATAATATCATAACTCATGCTCTGGACCTTCACTTCCACAAGAAACCCTAGCCAGTAATCAAACACTTGGGGGATGTGTAATAGGGGTAAAAGACCATGCAATTTAGAGATGAAATCATGCAAGAAAACTTGTTGTAAAATATCAATTAACACGTTGCAACACCCCCAAAGACATTCACATCAAGACCCCTCATCAAATATACCATTAGATCCAAGATTTGGAGCTCAAAAAAAGCTGAAACAACCATACTTTCATGAACTAAAATCACTGTGCAGTAAATTTCTCAACATATAAGACCCATATGTAAAATCAAATTTAAATCATGAAAAAAATATTAGCAAAAAGGAGGATTAATCACCATGGGTGAAAGGACCCAATGGTTCAACACCACATACCATAGCTTTGGAGAAGTTCTTGGTGAAGTTTGAAAATGGAGGCTTGAAGCTTGAAGAAAATCCATAGATCCAGATGAGGGTTTTGAGTCTTGAATTTTGGAGTGAAAATATGGCTAAGTGTTTTGGGGAGTATTGGGAAATGTTTAGGATGATATAAGGGTGAAATTTGGCTAAGTATAGATAAAAACACGCTTGGGAAAACTGGGGCCCAACACTTAAAATAATTGGGCCACACAAGAAAACGCTTCCAAGAAAATACACCTCTCCACATCGAGGAGAGGATGCGGAGAAGGAATTACACATGAGCGCACCCTTGGCGCTTCGTGGAGGCAATACGAAAATCTCACTGGAATTTGCACTTTCAAAAATTGAAATTGATATTCTTTCGCTCTTAAATTGGGGTTAGACCCTTTTTCACCTAATTTTGACCCCTTGATCACAAATATGAAGTCGTATTTTCAAAATAATGAATAAATTTTTAGATATATGGAAATTAAAATTGTGGGCATTCCGAGGCACGTTTTGGGGCACTTTTTGGAGTCGTTACAATAGACATGCAAAACCCAAGAAGGGATAAGGGTTCAAAAGAGGAATATCTTTTCAAAAAGGCTCAAGGCTTATATTCCCAATAGAAAGGAATAGGCTTGAAAGGGACACTAGGGATAGAATCAATGCATTTGGTGGTTGTTTTGGCTATGTGGACTCAATTCAAACCAAGGAATTCCGAAGATCATTTCTCCAACCAAAGTCTATCAAGACCAACATTTCAAGACCAACAAGGAAAGTTTTAGGTGGCACAAATGCACACAAGGAATAAAACAAAAACTCAAAACACACATGACATGCAAATTAAATGAGAAAGGATCAATATAACTCTCAAGTAAAGTAAAAGGGACTCATTTTTCAAATATATCCACCTAGTAAGTAAGAGCCACCGAAAGAGTCAAAGTGTTGTCTCAAACTTATCCCAACACTATTTAACTTTCAAAAATCAGAGGGGTCATATTTATCACAATCCATAACACTTAACTAAATATATTAGTACCAAACAAGTCACAATCTCAATGTATAACTCCAACAAGAGTCAATAGCTACTCAGACTGAGTCAGAGACCATATTCTACACATACTCGCACACCTAATAGATGATTTGCCCTTAAGAAAGTCGACAGTCAATCCATCATAGGGAACCATCAATTATACAAACCATTAAAAAGAAAAATAAGAAGCTACCAAATCTACTAAAATAGCTAAACCTAAACACAATATTAGCTCAACAAGGGCACATCATCAATACAAAACAAGCAAGAGTCTACAAGTGCCAACAAAACTGGAGTGTACAAAATGGGACACAAGATTCATAATCAAGACATAAGTGCACCCCCCAACTAAAATATGATGTTGTGTCCTCATAGCATAACCGCAAAATAGAAAAGAATATGAGGGACTCCCTAAAATGATCACTCAGTACTCGAGCATGAAAAGATAGTCAACTTATCATCAAGATCTGAAAAACTTTACCCACACAGCTGCCTTAACTTGCCCATCAGCTTGTTTATGAATCTGATCATCTTCTTCTTCTCGTGCTCCATGAAATTCTTCTGCCTCCGATCTATCTTTCCCTACCTCCAGCTCATGTTCTCAAGTCAATTAACCATAGCTCTCTGGATGTCCTGTAGGAAGGCCTGCAACTAGTTGCCTAATATGTTCATCTATCCCATGAATCTGGGAGGACAAGTATCTCATAGTAGGAGGACCAAACTGAAGTGGTCCTAAAAAATAAGAGGACCTGCAGCCCCTGAAGTAGACCCCTTGCCTCTGATCCTAGCTTTGTGAACTGGCCAAAAGAGGGATCTAGAACATCAATCTCTCTTATTCTATCCTCTTGGTCTTCCTCTCTTCTTCAATGGATAGATATCTTTGGCCAGCTTCTTATCCTAATCTTTGGACTGCCTCGTAGAATAATTTGGAAATCAATGAGGGGTACACTAAGCTCTTGGACCTCACTTAGGCCGCTTCTACAATCTGATCCACTATAATCTTTCCCACATTAAACTGAAGACCATCCAAGATAGTTGCTATGACAAGTGTATGGTTGAAAATCACCTCTGTATCATATGTAGAGAAAATAATCGGAGCACAAATGATGGAAAGCCAGCATCTAGCTTCCAGCATGAACTCATGTAAGTTAATATCACTACGTGAAGTGAACCACTATGGGGGGAACCCCATCATTCAACGTGTTAACCAACCATTGCACACCCAACTCTTGATATCTCTCTTTGTAGACCTAATTGTCAACACCCAATAGCCCATAGATAGCATTGATAATCATCGGGCTGAAATCAACTCTCACTCCTTGGATCATGGTAGATGCTTCTTCTTCAAAATTCAACTTTGAGGCATTGAGATAGAACTCATCAACCATGGTATGGTTGGGTTTGATAGGTTTATCAGCAAAGCATAGCCAACCAAAAGAAATCCAGCATCATTTCCTCCACCTTGTCCAAATAAATCCCTCTCCGACTTATCACGGGTCGGCCCAAATACTCATCATATTTTCAGGTACATTTGGCTGAGAGGAATCAGCTTTGATCAAAGTAGTTTTCTTCTTCCACCTGTCGAAAGATTTCATTTTCATGAAGTGCTTGCTTAGGATCCATTTTCAACCAATTAGACCAATAATCAAAACCAACACACAAAAGTATCTTATAGATATTTAAGTCAGTGTTAGAAGAAAATTATATGGAAGAAATCTAGATTAAACAGTGAGGCATTGTTATGTTTGAATAGTAAATATTTGTTCTCTACGTTCATGGCTACTCAGGTGTGCAATTCCAGGGTTCGAGTTTCTCTAAGTCTCTGCGTCTGTGGAGGGATATCTGTGTCCGCAGAAAATAGAGAAATTCCAGAACACCCGCGTTTGTGGTATAGTGTCCACGTTCACAGAGATTAGTAGTCACCAATATTCAAAACTAAGAGAAATATTTCATCGACCACATGGAGAACACGTGGTTTAATCAAGATTTTTAACAAAATAATGCTCCCCAATTCCTCATCCACAACATATGATCACTACCCAAGCAACAATTTACAATATAGCATCAAAAATTCACTTCACTTTTCTGCAATTAAGCTCAAATATCCTTTCCTAAAACAACTAGAGGTGAGGCACCATAGCAACAAAAATGTGCCCTAGCAAGTAACAATAGAGAGAAAAAAAATGTAGCTATAACAATAGTGGTTCATTCCAATAGGTATCTTAACCATTCAACAATTACCACTGTCAAGCTACCCTCATGGTATCACAGGTTCTTTCAGTAAGGAAGAAAGGAGAAGGGGTAGAGAAAACATACCTTTGAGGGAAGAATCAAAAGGATGAAGAGAACTTAAATTTTCTTAAAGAGTTGTGAGAATACAAACTCTGAAAACTTGTTACCTCACTCTAGTTTTAACTCAGTACCATGTTTTGGCTTTTCTGAAAAATGGAACACAAATAACAAGTGACCAGTCTTTTCATCTAACTACACACCGTCGATTCTCTGCCTTCACAGACCTATAGGCACGATCGCGCCGCATCACCTTTGTGAACTCCGCGATTGCGGACATTTGACTACCTTCGTGTACGTCAACTGGATGACAAATCTGGGCTGATTCTCTATAACGTTGGGTGATACCAGGCCCACATAGGTGATCCACCCTTGTGCAATGGGTGATCCTGGGCCCCAAAGTGCGGCCAAAATGGGCTACTTTCATCCTTTAGCCATTTTTGTTGGTGTTACTACCCACTTCTTCAACTCCAATCATCTTAACACTTCAAAACCTGCAAAAAAATAATTCCAAAGACTTGAAAATTGTGAAGGTTAGACAAAAATCAAAAATGAAAATTAAGGAAGTTATTATAAAAATTTAAAATGCAAGAATTTATTGAAATATGAATAAATCTTGATTCACCACCAATTTGTGTTTTCACTTTGAGGCAATGAATCTCCTCCCCAATTTCAAGATGATTTGCCATTTGAGCTCATGAGGAGGGTGACGAGAGGCCATCAACATTTTACTCCAATTTGAGGACTTGAATTGTCACCCAACTTGTCATCAATTTTCCATTTAGGTTTCTTCGGTACACATAGGAGTGTTAAGATGTCTTCCTCAAAATGAGTTTCACACTTTATGGCCTCCAAGTAGGCAACGCTCCTAACTTCAAATGAACCAAAGTTGCCATTTAAGATTTCCATGGCTTGCTCTTGCAACTTTAGTATCATTTCCTCAATTTTCGCTTCTTAGATGATTATCGGACTTGATTGAGTGCATAGGCCCAAGACTTCTTCCATGTCAAGCTCCACTCCTTCATCTTGTGACTCCAACTCATCATTGATCACCTTTAAGTTAGGAGCCCCAATCACTTCATTGTGTAGTGCTAAGTCAACCTCCAAAACATCAACTTCTCATTCCAAATAGCCTAACTCATAGCCTCTAGCAACAAGCAAGCTCTTGAGATCATCCCTTATGCTGAGAAATTGTTGCCTTTGAGCCACTTCCTTGGCAAGTCTAAGGCTCAAGTCCATGAGCCAATTTTGTCTCACAACACTCTTGTCTCCATTCACTTCCTCAACACAATTTTGTTCACCACGATCTACAAAGATAGAAAAAGGTCTCAAATTCCTCAAGCAAGCAATCATCACAACTAGCCATACAATAAAAAGAAAAACAAAGAAAATAAAAAGTACTCACTAGTCAAATCAAAAAGAGTAGACTATAAGTCCTAAATCAACTAAATACACCTATTGTTCCCCAGCAATGATATCTTTTTTATGTCGCTCAACCCTGCTACTCAAAGAAAGTAAGGGCGACCATTATCAGTATAATAACCCAACTTTATAAATTGGGGTTGAATCCCACAAGGAACAATGTGTCGATGCATGAGCGGAGCAAGGACCTATGGCTACTAGATTTTGACTTGATAGGCGAGCACCAAGAAAGAGTTCTGACAAAATTGGGAGGAAACTAAGCTAACAGCTACTCCTAAGGACAATTGCGTAAGAATTAATCAAGCAAGGGAGAAAGGATAAGGGATATGGGAATCAATCAAAACTCAATCGATCTATCACACTTAGCATCAAATTAACTCAAAGAGTAGGCCAGGTTGTTTGTAATCACCCCAGCTATGAAAAGTGATGTTTTGCAAGAGCCAACTACGGCACCTTACACGAGCCACTCAAAGACACACCTAGCTTCAGCACCTCAAAGCAAACTCCTAAGACCTTAGTTATTGAGTTCTTTTTGAGGATCTCAACTTATTCACCCATGAATATTATGCATTCTTCCCCCTCAACTATACCTGCTAGAGCAATAATTAAATGTCTAATCTAGATTCAAGAAGCTACCTTAAATCTAATTTATACAAGAAGATATGTATGAGCCCAAAACCAATCCAAGCAATTACAACAATTTGGGAGAAACCTTCTTGATTTTGTAAGTAAATTATCAACTAACCATGAAAGCAAGAGAAATAATCAAGACACATATATAAATTAACATCAAGCTTTAATTAAATCTACAAATTTAGCATTCAAGAACAAAAAAAAGAAAGACGGAGTGAAAGATAAATATAACTAAAGCTCAGACTCTTCAATCCACTCAAGAATTTGTAGAAAACTTACTCTAAATCCTTACCCTAAGCTAAAATCTATAGTAAGGTGTGGTTTTCTTCTTCAAGATTTATGAGTTTTCCTCTCTATATGAATCAATTCTATCTGCAATGAGGGTTAGGAATGTGTGCATATTATTTTTAGGATGGAAAATGGTGAATTTCCATAACTACCCTGACATTGGCCACTGTAGCATTCCGCGATCGCGCTCAACATTCCCCGATCCCTGAGGTTATGTCTCTTTATGCTCTACCTTTATGCCTAGTTCTAGCATATTTAGGATTATCTGCATGTCACAGCTCCGATATCACGGGCTTGAAGGCCGCTTTCGAGAAGTGTATCTGCTGCTAGGTTCCATTTTGTTCATTTCAGCTCCTTTTTGCTCCAATTAAGCTCTGTTCTTCAATTCTTCTTAGAAAAGATAGATCTAAGCCATATGTACATGTAATATACACCATTCAAAGTATAATTAGCCTCTATTTATGAGGTTAACAACATAAAATCATAAGAAAAAAGTAAGAAATGAATGCAAGTTATGCACTCATCATAGGTGTTTATGTACATGTGATTCTCACCGTGCTACGATAGAGCCTATAGGATGAGGATCAGGTCTACCTTGGAAAAGTAGACTCCACTTTTGCTCAGTGTAGAGGAAATGTTAGAATTCTATGTAATAGTACACATGGTCTTATTATAAGTTATGATCTTAGTCCCACATATGTATGCTAGGTGATGAAAGGTTTTATAATGCTTCTATTCATGGTTTTAAACATGCATTTATCATTCATATCTTGTCATTACTCTATTGATTATGATTATGCATATTGCTATTTTATCATATGTTTCCTTGATGTTAGGCATACCTACATACTTAGTACTTTCCACATATTAACACATACTTCTTTCCCTATATTATTTAACTATGTAAGGACAGACGATAAGACTATTCCTCCATTTCATTGCTAGAATTGGGTTTTACTTGAAGATTTTTGGTGAGTTAGTATGCTTCGGGGACATGCCTTGCTCATGCTATCCTTTCATGTTGAGACTTTATTGTTTCATTGTTATTCTGTCTTGAGGGTGAGCTAGTAGCATATTCTACACCCCACCAATATCAATGATGTTGAGGCATGTTTTGGACTAAAGATATTGTAATTCCCCTAGTGGAAACTATGACTTAATATTGAGATGTTCCACTTGTTTATTCTCTTATGTTTTTCTTACTTTACCTTATGTATAGTTATGATATGAATAAGAGGCTTGGATGGGGAGACCTCGGGTGTTGCATTATCCGTGTCATGATTAGGTGATGTCGCCAAAGTTACACCTACTTTTTAGAGGATAGAGAGACCTGTGTCAAGAAATAGGACCTAACCAAGGTTAGAGTCGAACCCACAGGGAATACGTAGACTCAAGACAAATTCACCAATATGCAATTCGAGTAGTTAACTGACTCAATTCTCTGAAGGGGGGTTTTGCAATAATCAATAAAAAGAATAAACTAAACTAACTATCACAAGAGAAAAATCAATAATATAGAGCAGTTTAGATATTGTGTTCTCCATGATTTCCCAACTTAGTATCACCGGATAAGCTAATTCATGTCTAGTGTATAGCATGCAAGAAGGTGATTTAAGTTTACCAAGCCCTTTGGCCAAAGGTGAGAGGAGAATATTACTATGCGATTTTTCCCATCTCCTAGTATGTTATACTAACCATTACCTATTAGTCCTAGTACAACCTCCCCTTGGCCCAATTAGATTGATTAAACAATAACACATCAGTTGAATCCTATTAATTTATCTCTTTCCCTAATCATTACTATCTTTCAAATTAGTAACAGTAGGTGAGTTCTAATGTTGGCCACCACTATAAAACATGAAAAACAAAGAGAGTTAATTAATACATGCATATACACCTTCCAAGAATTGTGAATTATCTAGTTTTACTTTATTAGTTCTTCATGGTTCCCACAACCCTAGTTATGGATTTAGCTACTCATGCTATGTGTAGATGAAGAGATAATGAATTGAGAAGACATAATTAAATCACTTGCACAATTGAATTAATATCAAACAAATCCAAAGTCAATGGGAATCCCAAGCTTGAAGATCAAATTATACCAAAACTGTTCTCAAGGACTCTCCCACAATTTTCTTTCTCAAGTATTGAGTTCTCTGAGTAAAAACCCTAAAACTACTAAAAATCGATGTGTCTCTTTGAAAAATAACCTAGAAGACCTATTTATAGTAATTAAAAATAAGTCCTAAACAAATTAGGAAAATTGGTTGACAAACTCCATAAAACAACTCTACGACTCATTGTCAGGATCATGGTCGGGGTCTCATAATCAGCTACTGGAATTTTGGACTTCTCTTCTACGACACCCCTATATGACTTGTAAAGTGGTTTATGACCCGTAAAAGATTTCGTCTGATAAATTTCTTGCAAGTCCACTTCTTTGATCCTCAAGGCATGAAAGGTAGTCTACAACTTGTAAATTTCTCCATGACTCTTCTACATGTTCATAGACTTCTACTTCAGCAAATAGCCCATCACTAGAAATCCTCACAAAACCTATCTACGACTTGTAAGCTGGACTACGACTCGTAGAGGGTTTCATACAATAGCAAAAACTAACAACTTCTGCAATTCCTCCCCAAACCCATGGCCAACTTGTAATCCTGCAAATCTAAATACATAAAACCCACAAATATTGCATTGAGAACACACAAAGTTTTAAGCATCAAAAGTGCAATATTTTGGCAGCACATCAACTCTCTCAAATTAAAATTATTGCTTATCCTCAAGCGATGACTCAATCTATATAGACAACACAGTAACATACAGACCTCACTCAATGGCAAACATCATATGAATCTCAGACTCAGATACCCATACCAACTCTTCAAAATAGGATTAGATACTAATTTAGCAAATAAAGGAAAATGATGCATATGACAGCACAACTATGACAAGCAAAGGATTGTCAACAGTCTACAATCACTAAATAAGTCAAATGCTAATAATGCAATGCAAGTGTCCTCACAAAAAAAGGCTCATATATGATACTCAATGATAATTTTATGTTTAACCTTGGGACTGTGCAAAAACACTCACTCTCACAAAAGATATTCATGTATAATGACTAATACCATAGGCTTGCCCCTATACTCATGACTCAGACCTTCAACTAACTGGACTAGGATCACTTTAGGGTTTTCTAGGCTTGTAACATAAACTCATAGGGCTTTGGTCTGATATTTTGGGAAAATAATGACTAAAGGCCCTCCTTGAAACTCCATTTTTCTATAGTTTTGCCGCACAAACTTAGTTATTTTCACCTTATTCAAGCTTTTCTGGGTGTTTTTTTCTTTTTTTTAACCTTTTGCCTTGTTTTTACATTTCATTTTGCTTTTTATCTCTTCTAAGGACTCTTTTATTTTTCTTGCACCCAGTATATGATTTTTCTTCTTTTCCACCTCATTCCTAACTCACCCCTTTATTTTTGTGTCTTACCCTTATACCAGCCACCCTCAACTTAGGCTTTTAGCCTGTATTAAAGTGCACAATATCTATTCTCCGAACCAGGACCACTTTTGGTAGCCACTCTCAACTTAGGCTTTTAGCCTCAGTCAAGGTACACAATGTTCAAGGAAAGACCATGGTGAATTTCAGGATTTTTCACTAGACAAAGCTAGGTTGGTTAGGTGTTTAAAGAATAGGTATATGTTAGGCTCAAATATTTGGAACAGGGGATATAACATCAATTTGGTTGATTATTTTTAGGCTAAAGTGAACGATTTTAGAAAAATGGCCTAACATCCTTTCCTAATCCAATTAATCTACAATCTAACTTAGAGTAACAAGGCAAGTTCTGAATTAGCACAAAATACATGAATCTAGCAATATAAACTCACACTCTCATGGAAAAACATACATTATCAACAAAAGACTCACAGATCATATTTTTTTCTCAATTTACCCTTACTTATCAGAACAAATATTGTCAAACACCTAAATATGCATGGTTGTTATCTAACTACTAATCAAAATTTTTGGTGTGTATCATTTTTCAAGACAAAACACAAAACATGCTATATACCACAAGTATTAGTACTATATGCTACAAATATTATCGAAACATCCTAAACATGTTGGTTCAACAGAAAATAAATATCCATAGAGAAAATGAACATAGGTAAGAAAACCCCAAGATCAAAAATTAAGTAGTTATGGACCACAAGATACTCAGACTTCACAGAGGCCCATAACTATCCACACCCCATCAAAAAAGATATGTATTGTCCCCTAATGCACAAAATCAAAAAATAAATCATAAGGGGTCAAAAACATACCTAGGTGTCTAAGTGCCAGTCTCTGGCTGAGTCTGGCCACCATCCTCCTGCAGGGTGGTCTGTTCAGCAGTGGTATTCTATCCAAAAGGGCCAACACCCCTCACATGCTCTGTCTCTCGAGCTCATCTCATCTCCTCATCAAGCCTTAACTCCCTTAAGGCAAGCTTGAACTCCTCATCCTATGTGAGCTTCACGTGTACGTGTCTGTTATCTGGGTCATCACCCTCCATGAGGGGTCTCTTCCTATGAGAAGGCTGGATAGCTCATCAGAAAATAAATCCACCACTGGAACTTGAGGTGTAGTTTCTAGAAGTGCAATAGGTGACATGAGTGTTGCTATCATGTCAGCACGAAGATGCTGGATCTTTGTTTGTAGGGCTGATAAATCTGAAAGTCGGGTCTTGCTCAATCTCCTTTGTGCCCTTGATGTACCACTAATTGGTGAGCGCATCTGGTATTGATGATGATGATGGTGCAATAGAGGACTCTGCATCTGTCCTATCCTTAGAGCCTTTCTCAAAGCTGGACTCCTCTTCGAACGATGTTATTTATGGTAGCCCACTTGCATCATTGTCTCCCTCCTCAGACTAGGGAGTGTGAACAAAAAGAGCCTGACTACACCCAGCTCTAGTGGCTGCTTTGGTATATGTTAAAACAGCCTCAAGGTTTGGTGAAACATCTAGGACCTCTAGTGAACCACTCAGCTGAGTGGTCCACTTATCGTCTGAAGGCTCATCTTTGAGCCTTCTCCTCATAGCCTGGATCTCAACGTGTTTACCTTTTGGGGACATATTATTTGAAACATAGACATAAAAAAACCATGTTTGGCCCCAAGAATCAAGAAACGAAATGAAAAAAATTATCTGAGTTCAGTTACAGAAGGGTTCTACGAAGGCCCCTTTACGAGTCGTAGTGAATACTACGGGTCGTAAAGAGATCTCATAAACCAGTGGTTCAAACTAATTTTGGTTACTAGAAAAGTCTACGAGACTAGATACGACACATAAAGTGGTTTAGAAGTCATAATCTGGGCTCGTAGAGAGTTCCACTAAGTAATCGAATTCAGTCAGGGATTTATGAGACCTATCTATGAGTCGTAAAGTGATCTATGACTCGTAAAGGTCTTGTTTGATGGATACTCAAAAACATTAAGTTTCTAGGATTTTGCACGAGGGGAAATTATGACTTGTAATTGCTTTACGGGTCGTAAAATCCACTCGTGAACCAGAAATCTCAGTCACCTGAGATTTTAAGTCCATCACACTGACCCCAAAAGATAATTTCAACAAATAATTTATCAGCATCGAAGCAAGAACACACGCATCCATATGATTTGCATACCACACCCATCACCCCCAACATTTTCAACATAGATACACCTATCAAAAGTGATTTATCATCAATTATCCTATAATTTCAACCATCTCTAATTAATTCGAACAATATCATGTACCTATGTCATCACCCACCAATTCTCAAACAAAAATATTCAATCACACATGGTGGATGATTCAATAGGCACAAACAATGAACATTCATAAAGCCAAAATGCCCAATTTTGAATTTAATTAATAAGTCAACTAAGGGCAACCTAGTTTCAAGTAACACAATTCAAATTCCAACAATTTTTGTTCTACAAACCATACCTATCATAATATTTAAATAAATCATTCATACAAGGCAAATTAATAGTTTTAGTTAAGCCGAAAACTTGCCAATAATTGAGATTAACTTGAAGAAGAGGAAGGAGATGAGTAAAAGCAAAACCCTAGGGTTGCTAGAGTCTTGCCTGAAATTTGGTCGACGGTGCCTGGAGATGGTCGGGAATTTAGGGTGTGGGGTAGGTTGGGTGATTTTGTAATATTAGGTCAAATGTGGGGTCAAAATAATTTGACCCCTCTCTTCATACTTTATCGGGTCAACTGAAAATTTATTGGGATTGGGTTTACGAAACCCCAATTACGAGTCATAGATGGTTCTACAGCTCGTAAATCATTATTTTGTAGAACCCTCAATGCTTAGCAAAATTTTAGAAAACTTATCTGGGTCCACAAGCTCCATTCATGACTCATAGTGTGATCCACAAATCATAAAGTTGGCTCGTGGATTGAAGTGCATATTTTTCTATTTACTGGAAATTACGACGAGATGGGGCACAAGTCGTAAAGTGTTTTACAACTCATAAACCCAGTTGTAGAGACTCAATCTGATGTTTTTCTTAGCCAAATTGGCTAACTTAGTCCTAAACCTGCATACTCTTGACAAAATACATTGTTACCTTATATGCAACCAACCCAATGTCCCAAATTACAATTGAAACACAAGAAAATAAACTACTATGAATTCAAAATGAAAAAAAACCTATAACTATGCTATTAAATTAAGAACTTTGGGTTGCCTCCCAAGTAGCATCTGATTTATTATCGCGGCACAACTTAGGAAAATTGGTTAGTCAGACTTCACCAATTGCCTAGACTTCACTCATCTGGATGTTTTATAGACTGATAGATATCAAAGACAACTTCTTCATCATTCATTCTGAACCTTAGTAGACTGGCTTTCATATCCACTAGGGCTCGCCCAGTCGCTAGGAATGGTCTTCCCAAGATGATTGGGACATCGAAGTCGACTTCGCAATCTAGAATCACAAAGTCTACCGAGAATATGAATTTTTCGACTTTAACTATCACATCATAGAATATCTCCATAGGCTTCTTCATCGTCTGATCCGCCATCAGTAATTGCATGCTAGTTGGAGTAGGGAATCCTAATCCAAGCTTCTTGTAGGCCACAAGGGGCATCAAATTGATACTGGCACTTAAATCACATAATGCCCTTGAGAACTCCATATATCCTATAGTGTAAGGTATGGTGAAAGTACCTGGATCTTCATGCTTCTGAACCAAGGACTTTGTAGTGATAGCACTGTAATGTTAAAGCTCTTGAGAAATCTATTGACTCACAGTGTGCTTTTTGGTGACCAAGTCCTTTATATACTTCACATAGCCCAGCATTTTCTCTAAAGCCTCGATGAGAGATTAGTTGATAAATAGCTACTTTAGCATGGAGAGAAAGTGCTTGAACTTGCCTTCCTGCTCCCTCTTTTTGATTCTCTAAGGGAAGGGATGAGGAGGCCTAGGAATGGACTTAAACCTCTATGGCTCTTCAACTGCTTCACTCACCCCATCCTTGCCAGGATCATCTCCTATATCCACATCCTTAGCTACAACCATCTTCTCATGAACATCTTCCTCATCAACCAGCATAGAAGGATCAATAGTGCTCTTGCCACCCTGAGTAGTAACCATCATACATTGTGCTTCATTCTTAAGATTTTGCACTGTATTACTAGGTAATGTACCCCTCTAACGCTAATTCAACTGAGTTGAGTCTTCGTCGTACTATTTTTCTATCTATTTGATAGCTATAGAATGAGACTCTATCTTTTGATTGATACTAGAGATCTCTGTTTTCATGCCTCTTAGGGTCTCATCCTGTGTCTTATCCTTTGTCAATGGGCGATCAAACATCTCCTCAATTCTGGAATTGCCTGCACCTGCATCGCGGTTGTGTTGTGGCACATAAGGACCATTTCTTAAGCCCTCTCTGCGACCCTAATCTGCATCTGCACCCTTGTTCCTATCATAGTAACCTCTATGGTAGTCCCTGTAAGCTCCATCTCTTCCATAGTTCCGACCTTGATTTCCTTGACCTTGGCAATAGTCCTAATTGGACCCTTAGGTATTGGCCCGAAAACCCCCCGTATGATCATTAATAAAACATGTGCCATCCTCAAAGTATGGTTCTTTGTACATAGGTGCACGTAGAGGTTGATGAACCATTGCATTTTCTCTCTTGGTTTTGCTTCATCATCACCTATATACTTGTGTGAATCTGAGCAAGTTGTTGCATGATCTCTTAATTAATTCTAGCTTGCTCTAGACCCACAATAAAAGCACATGAACTCTTCGTGGAAGCTCTATCCCACTGCCCCCATGCACGATTTATCTTGACCACTTGCTTCGTACATTCTTCAATCCTTGCAAATGGTTGATCTAGAAATATGCCCCCCATAATAGTGTTAACATAGGCCCAACTGTTCTTATCAAGGGCACGGTAGAAGATCTTCACCAAGGTGTCATCAACTATCTTGTGATCGGGAACACTCCTTAGATATTTAGTAAATCGCTCCCATGTAGTGATTATCGAATTACCAAGAAGTTGCTCGAAGTTGTTAATCTAGTCCTTCAACTTGAGCTTCTTCGATCTAGCGAAGTATCTCTCCAAAAAGGCCTTCTACGAATCTTCCCAACTAGTGATTTAACTCTGCGAGAGCTCAGATAGACATAATGCATCATTGACCGTAAAAGACAAATGGGAAGACACAAAGTCATATAGCATCCATAGACAAATTATGTGTTCCCATCACACTCTTACAAACAAATGCCACATTGTCCAAGTGGCTATGTGGATACTCTGATGGTAAGCCCGCAAATAGCCCACGGTTCTACAGCATTCAAAGTAACCCACTTTAGAGTGTGAACTTTGTGTCTGCCGATAGTGGTGGCAACATAATATCTCCAGTCAAATCTATAGCCATGGGGTTCAAGTTGTACTAATTCCACTGGTAAGCATTGGTGTTAAACTCCTGAGGTTGTGGAACGTCCTCCAAAGGAGGTGGGTTCTCATTCTGATCCTCTTCATGATTTTCTTATTCAGGGCTGCATTGGTCGCATTGTTAGTGTTGTCTTCGGCCATTCTTCTTTTAGTTTTGTGGATGTCAAGACCAAATGGAGTTAAGGCTAGCCTTGACTCTGAGTGTTAGGCATACACTACTTGTACACCCTGCAAAGAAACAAAAACAAAAAACAAATGTAAAATAAAGAGAACTAAGGATTAACACTCGAATCACTAGTGAATTTTATTGAGTCAAGCCATATTATATGGCAATGATGCCAAAATCTTGATGTATCTCAAGTTTACACCTCCTTTTTAGAGGATAAAATGGTCACTGTCAAGAAATAGAACCTAACCAAGGTTAGGGTCAGGAATACGTCGACTCAAGAAAAATTCATCAATATGCAATCCGAGTAGTTAACCGACTCAATTCCCCAAAATGGGGTTTTGCAATAATCAATAAGAAAATAAATTAAACTAACTATCACAAGAGAATAATCAATAATAGAGAGCAACTAGGGTATTGTGGTCCCCATGATTCCCCAAAACCCAGTATCACTGAATAACCTAATTTTTATCTAGTAAATAGCATGCAGAATGGTAATTTAAGTTCACCGAGACCTTTGGCCAAAGATGAGAGGCGAATTCACTATGCGACTTGGCCCATCTCCATAGTATGCTTTACTAACCATTACCTATTAGTCCCAGTACAACCTCCCCTTGGTCTAATTCAGTTGATTAGACGAGAACACATACATTAATCGAATCCTGTTAATTTTCTCTTTTCCTATTCATTACTACCTTGGTCCAGTCAGTAACAGTAGGCGAGTTCAGTTGTTAACTACCACTAGAAAATATGCAAAATGAAGAGAGTTAATTAATACATACATATACACCTTCCAAGAATTGTTAATTATCCAATTTTACTTTGTTAGCTCTTCATGGTTCCCACAACCCTAGTTATGGATTTAGTTACTCATGCTATATGTAGATGAAGAGATAATGAATTGAGAAGACATAATTAAACACTTACACAATTGAATTAAGATCAAGCAAATCCAAAGTCAATAGGAATCACAAGCTTGAAGATCAAACTATACCACAAGTATTCTCAAAGACTCTCTCACAGTTTTCTCTCTCAAGTGTTGAGTTCTCTAAGTACAAACCCTAAAACTACTAAAAACTGATGTGTCTTTTTGAAAAATAGAAGACCTATTTATAGTAATTAAAAACAAGTCCTAAGCAAATTCAGAAAACTAATCGGTAAACTCCACGAAAGTACTCTATGACTCGTAGTGTCTTCTGTGGCTCATGGTCGAGGTCTCGTAATCAGCTACTGGAATTTTAGACTTCTCTTCTACTAAACCCCTTTATGGATCGTAAAGTAGTTTACGCCCCATAAAGGGGGTTTCATCTGATGAATTTCATGCAAGTCTACTTCTCTGATCCTCATGGCATAAAAGGTGGTGTATGACTCATAAATTGCTCCATGACTCGTTTGCATGTTTGTAGACTTCAACTTCATCAAATAGCCCCTCATTGGAAATCCTCACAAAACCTTTCTACGACTCGTAAATTGGACTACAACTCATAGAGGGTCTCATACAATAGCATAAACCAACAACTTTTGCAGTTTCTCTCCAAATCATAGCTAACCTATAATACTGCAAATCTAAACAAAAAAAACACATAAAACCCATAAATATCGCATTGAGAACACACAAAATCTTAAGTTTTAAGCAAAGTGTTGTATTTTGGCATCACATCATTAGGCCCTAGATTTGAATCTTGACAATAGTGATACCTTCAATGAACATCCGGATTTCCATTCCATACTCTACTATATTGATACACTCAGCAAGCATCCAGATTTAGGCTTCAACCTTGAACCATCAATATTCTTGACAAGCATATGAATTTGAGCTCTAAATTCGACCATAATATAGTTTTGGTGAGTATTTGATCCATGGTCGAGCCTCTAAACTTTGTAATACTAATTATTCAGGTGGATGTTCTAGAGATACAATCTCAGATCTTGCATTTGTGGGTTCAAATCTCAGTAGTTTTAGTTATTCTATGTACCCATCGGGCTTATGGGGGTCTATACAAATTTTTATTTAAACTTGTGCGTGAGTGTACTTTCTGGACTTATAAGCCTTAGTTGAGTGTAGTTAGTTGTAGATTACTTTAGGTTAGTCCTTCTATTCGTGTGTATTACTTACTTACTTTACTTAAGACTTCTGTTCTTAACCTCTGTTTTGTTTTATTCCTTCTTTTCATATTGACTTTACTTTTCCTGCTCAGTTTTCCTATGATACTCATTGGGTACCCCTTATATTGGTACTCTTACTACACTGTGCATCTATTTTCATGATGCAGATTAGCGCACCAACTATCAACATTGATTATTGAGCATGCATTAGTCTAATTCGGAGACACAATAGTGAACTCATGGGATTTTGGATCATTATTATCTCCTTCAGCATTTTGTGGTTTGTCTTTTGCTTCTTTGAGATTAGCATATCGTGTATATCTTTTTTTCACTTTTAGGACTTGTATCTATTTTTATAGCAGCTTTGTACCTTTGACATTTGGGTTCTAGGAGGGATCATTTATCATGTGTGCGTGTGTATCATCTAGTTGTTTCTGTGTTATTATTTTATTCATTTTTAAATTAGTTATTCTTTCCTAGTTTCTTTTCTTAAATCCATTACTTATATTTTGAGGTTGTCAATTGACTTACCTACTAGAGGGTTATTGTAGGTGTCATCCTGACTCGAAAAATTGAATCGGGACATATGAATTGCTAGAAATTGGGGATACATGATTTAGGAGGAGATAACAATCTTTAAAATTTCAAACTAAATGTGGATGACAAGAAATAAGTTAAAAAGAATCATAAAGTGAGAGATGAGTGAAAACTGATTTAATGTATAAAAAGGAAACAAGAAAATGTAAGAGAGATACGAGAGAATTTGATTTTGATACATATGGAACATGCATTAAAGAAAACTGTGTTACATATGGAACATGCATTAAAGAAAACTGTGTTGTTAAACTATAGTTATTAATTGTTATTGATTCAAATTATGGTTATGTTTAATAATTATATGATAGACATGTATCGTAATGCGTAAATTTTTCATATTTATTTCTTTATTTGCTGATTTATGAGTTTAAATGTATACTTTTTACTTCTGTCTCAATAATTTCAAAGGTTTGCTCTTCTGTTTTAATCCACGTGAAATTATTATCAATGATACTCTTGTTTCTTTGTATAAAGCTAAAAAAAATAAGTAAAGAAGATGCTAAGAAGCATTAAGGGGTCATTTAGTTTGGATACAAGTTATATTAGGATTAGTTATGCTAGAATTAATTAATTATGCTGAAATAAGTTATGTTGGAATTAATTATAATGAAAGTAGTTTTTACTGTTTGTTTGATTTGTCATATATATTCAAAATTATATTCATTGCATAATTCTAAGAGTAAGTTGTTTGTTAACAAAAATACCCTCCACCTTGTCTAGTTTTTTTTTATTTTATTTTTTGTGCATGTCATCTTATTTAACTTAAATATTTTTGTGTATGCATTTCCATGATTGTGTGGTGTATTTTTAAAATTAAAACTTTCATCTTATTTAATTTAAAAATAAAACTTCCATCTTGTTGAGTTTTAAATAAATTTTTTATCTTATTTAACTTCTAGAAATAAAACTTTTATCTTAGTTAGCTTAAAAATTGAACTTTCATTTTTAGTTTATTTAAGTAAATAAATTTTATTATTAAAATTATCTACACTTTAAAGTTATCCACATTTTAATTAATGTACAAAATATAAGTTTAAGTGAGTAATAAAACTATTTAGTTAAAAATATATACCTTAGTAGTGGAATGAACATTTTAAGAGAAATCAAAATATAAATAAACATAAATATTAGACAAATAAATTCTACTTATAATATATTCATAAACAGAAATTGGAGTTAAATATAACTTTTTAATCGAAAAACATATTATCATGAAAAAAGATTAGTTAAAGGTTGTGATTGTTATTGTAAGTATTGTTAAAAATTATGATAATATACATGACCGTAAAAGTGGTGCATAAAAATGAATTTAAGGAGGATATTTTTATTATTTTATATACTTTATCCTAAGATAAGTTAATAACAACAATAACAACAATACACATGCAAAATTGTACTTAGCCATGAAATATTCATACAAACATTACTTATTTCATTTGATATGAGATAATACGTTTTTAGTTTCATAGTACTTTTAACTTTAAGAATAACTAACAAATCATGAATTAGCATTAATACTCGTGTAATGCGCAGATAATATTAAAATATTATTTATAAGTATTTTATTTTGTGATATGTTATTGAATATGTTGAAAGATATTATGTTTCAAAAAGTTCAACTATCATATAGTTTCTCAATAAAATACACCTCGTCTCTCCCTACATTCCACCCCACCGTTACCTCATCCCACACTCAATCCCTCATAATCAAATATGTATAAATAGAGAAATTATTATATTGTAAGAATATTGATTCCTCCAATAAGAAGATATATGTTGAAAGAAAAAACTCATTTTTGTTGAGAAATTTATTAGAAGAGAAATTAATGTTTCAAAGGGTAAGAAGAATTATCTAGAGAAAAAATCAATATATTTATGAGATTCAAATCAAATTAGAAGAAAAATAAGTATTTTACTAATTTATTTTTCTTTTATTTTACCAACTCTACATTGCAAACTATCATTTCAATAGCTTGCCACTTAGATTTCCCTCCCCCCTCCCCCTCCCAACCCTCAACCTAACCTTCTTCGT
>JAABOM020060278.1:0-12007 GCA_011800125.2 Solanum clarkiae
TCTTGTCCCACCAAATAGTACTTGATGCGAGTAGACCAAGTACTGTAGTTGTTCCAATTGAGCTTCTCAAGTGAGCTAGTCGATGATAATAGATCCGTCATGACAATATGGTTAGCGCCCGGTACTCAACCAATAGGTTTGGTGCCCGACCAAAGAATTCTCACACTCTCAGAGTGTATATCAACAAAATCGCTAGCTCGAATATAACGGTCTCCGACCGCCCGCTCTGATACCACTTGTTGAAGATGGAAAGAACACAGTTGATATATAAGAAGAAGACTTATGGAGAAGATGTTACATACTCAAAATGCTCTTATGTATTTTGTGCGAGAATGCTCTCAAACTTGCTTAATTACAAATAAGGGGAGAACACCCCTATTTATACTACTCCACCTCCATAATGAATGGTGGAGATTGATTTGATCTAAAGGTGGAGATTAGCTCTCTAGAATACTCCACATATCTCTTAGGAATCTCCACACCCTTACATATCCTTCCATACCCTTCTATATCCTTCCATAACCTTTCATACCCTTCTATATTCTTCTATATCCTTCCATACCATTCTACACTCTTCTACAATGTTCTACAAAGACATTTCTAGACTATATATTTTACAAGATACTTCTAGATAATTCGTGAAAGTAGGAGATGATAATTTTAACACCAGCAAGCTTCTTTTGTTTCTCACAACACTCAGAATATGCATTTTGTTTCTTTTCTTTTTTTTCATTTCCATAGTAGTGTTTCTCTAATGCAGTTGTGACTGTGATCCAAGAATTCTTATATCAATTAAAATATCAACAAAAGAAATTCATCCATCACTATTAAACAGGAGGTAATATTTAAACAAACCTGCAAGAATCCACCAGTATCTTTAGAGGATTTCAAGAAGACATCATAGAGAACAGGCAGCAGTTTCTGTGCAGAAAGGCTCAATGTGTTCAAGTTATCATCTGCAACTTGCTGGCTGTAACGTGCAATGGCTCGTTCTCTGGGAACGCTTATTTCAGTATCAGACAAATCCACTCTCCCTTTTAAAATGCTGTTGTTCTGCTGAATGAGAATCTGCAAACTGGAGCATATTATCCCACAAACATCAGTCCCTTCATGTAGAGCTTTGCGGAGTTCCTTTTCCAGATCCTTGTAGCTTTCAGCAGTGTCCACAGGGTAATTGCAACATGAGGGTAAGAGTGACCACAATGAGTACACAATTCCATCAATAGTTCTCGCTGAATATATCCTTCCCTCATGCTCAAGCTGGCAGAGAACACAAGAATGAGCTATGTAAATAAAAGAAAAGTGATACTGGGGTGGGGGGGCAGGAAGAGTGCTTTAGCATCAAACATACCATTGCAGACCTCTGCTTCATAGCTCCAACCATCGGCAAAATTGAGTTGGTAAAGAAACTTAAATGTGCACCAACAATGTTTTGCTTTAGGATTGGGAAAAGCCAGATGTTGGACTCCGATAAATCTTGTGCATCCAGTTTAAGAGGAAGAAGAGTAGGAAAAGATTCAGGTCCCATTGCACCAACAGCTGCTCCAACACATTCGTGCAGCTGTTATCAACAAATCGGTAAATTATCAGCATAACGTTATAGCTAAACAGATACTCATAAACTATATCCCAAAGAACACTAAGGAAATACAGAAAAAACAATTCCAAAAGGGAAAATCCCCTGCTAAGACACAACCTATATTTCCATGGATAATGGTTAGGGACCATGCCAGTCTCTGCCAATATTTTGGAAGCGGAAGTTATTTGAGTAACTAGTCAAGCAGGTCTCACACATATTTTCATAGTTCTTGTTTCTGACTAAAGCCAAATTTAGGTGAGAAAGAATATCCACATAAGCAAGATCACACTTGTGCAAAATTACAAACATATTTTGTTGCATGACTAATAAGACGCATAAGGTAAACCTTAAACAATACGAGAACCATTAATGTTTCAAAAAACCAGCATTATTTTGAGCAATAAACTAGACACCAAAAAGAAAATGCTAGCAACAACATATCCAGTATAATTTCACAAGTGCGGTATGGAGAGGGGTGGATGTATGCAAACCTTACCATACCTTTATTCAAATAGAGAGAATGTTTCTGATAGTAGTAGAGTTTGGGAGAGGCAGGGGGCAACTACTAGTCAACACGTAATTACACCTAAAGTCCCAACTCTGAAACCAATTATGATGCTACTATTAAAACTAAATTAGTTCTACAATCTTGAATTATTAGCTACAAGGTATTCCAACAATCTTGAATAGCAAGCTCCATGGTATTCGATATTTTCTTCTCGTATGATTTAAATTTCCTATTGGATACTTTATCTTAGTAGACTCATTTCTTGAGTCTTATCTTGACTAATTTCTTTCCACTCGTGTGACTAGAATTTAGTCTTTACTCAATTTTATTTTACACTATTGTAAAAAGTTCAATATCTTTGCTTTTGTATAATTTAAATTTCTCTTATTGAATACTTAATCTTGGTAGACTCATTTGTGTTACTTATTTTCCAAAAAAATAATCTTACTAGACTCAATTTTTGAATCTCATCTTGATTAATTACTTTCCACTCGTGTGATCTAGATTTTGTCTTTGCTCAAGTCTCAACCATATTTGACACTGCTGTAAAATAGCAAGATGAATCTCTATTCTTGTCATCTATCATGTTCCCTTGATTCAACACCCTTTGAACAGTAAAATTTCTAGAGTGTTTCTTCCAAAGCCCTATGAAAGTATGCATGATATCTTTTTGTAATTTAAAGTTGCTGCCATGTGATCAGGAGGTCACGGGTTCAAACCTTGGAAACATCCACAGTCAGAAATGCAAGATAAGGCTGCATACAATAAACCCTTGAGGTCGGGCCCTTCCCCGGACCTTGCGCATAGCCAGAGCTTTAGTGCACCGGACTTGTCTTTTCTTACTTGTGAATCTTATATCGACGTTTTTAAAAAAGATCAAAAATTAACCAAATCATAATGATACAGAAGAATAATCGAGATTATGGAACGGTTTTGAAAAGTCTAATTTTGGTTTTATAAAATTAATAAATCAAAAAACTGATATAGTATAAATATATTATAAAATACCAGCCGAAACATACCATTAACACCCACCCTAAAAGTAAGCCATAAGTACACCTCTAAATTCCAAACATCTCAGGACCTCCCAAAGGAATTTTTTGTATGTGTTTTCTAAGTCGATCAACACCAAGTGTAAGTCACTATACCTATCCCTATATTGCTCCAACAATCACCATGCAAGATGAATGGTTTAGGTCGTTGATTGACCCGACATGAAAATATGAATTTGGAGATAGACACCCTCCTCATCCTTATCTCGACCACCCTTTATTATAATTACAATTCTAAATATCACCTTTCTTTTTGTACAAGAAGAAGATTGTACTTCAGCTCTTTTCGGCATTTTAGTTGTCCTAAAAATGACATTAAGCAACTCAATCATCCACTTCATACATGTCTTGCCTACATTCTTCAAAAAATCCATCTGGATCTCATCTAGCCTGCTTATGCTTCCTTTCCTCATCCTATAAATAGCCCCTTAACCTCTGTGGCTTTTATACACAGAGAGTAACCAAAATCCATATGGCTATCTAAATGCTTGAACTCCCGTAACCTCATACTCTTGTCCCTTTCTTCATTCAAGAGTTTATAAAAAAAAATTTGTCATCTCTATTCAATGTGTTACTCTTTTTCACGAACACTTTGTTGTTCTCATCGTTGATGCACTTCACTTGGTCTAGGTTACAAGCCCCTCTATTTCTCACCTTGAAGAGCTTATACAACTTTATGTTCTCACCTTTGAACTCAAGCTCTTCATACAAGTGCTCAAAAGCTATCACTCAGCAATTATGATAGCTTAGTTTCACTTGCTCCTTCACCATTTTATACCTCTCCATGAAGTTGTCAAAATAAGGTCAAATATAGACAACCTGTCCAATCCGCCCAAAATTGTACGGGTTGGGCACAAAATAATTTGACTTTGGTCAATCTCAACTCATTCAAGCCTTTCCCATTTTAAAATGATTTTCAATTGAGTCCAAAATCTCCAAATTCTACCCATTTTAAGACACTCTATTTAAATTGATGCAATGTATGTTTCCATATTGAATGTGTGAATTACTATCTACTTTATATATTTTAGGATTTATCTATCCATTCTTTCTATTTTTAAATTAATTAAAATTTTACTTTTCTAGGAACAAAATAATTTAAAAAAAAAATAAATTATGGCTTTATTCATTAAAATACATGCTGAGTGAGTCATCTTTAATATATGTTTATTTGGTTGGTATAATATTTGATGATTTTCCACTTCAAAATTAAGAACTTATTTCTTTATTATATTGAGCTGGAATTCAAATTCTGGTTACAAAAGATAAATAACAATGTATTAAAATTCTTGAAATTAAGTTGGTCGTGACCTAACTCGATTTTTAGCCTATCTGAGTCCAACCTATTTTAGCAAAGTAAATTTGAGCGAGTCATGACTTAACCCAATTTCTAATTCAGTCCGTTTTAATCTCTTCAATTTCAACTCAACCCATTCATTTGACATATCCCTCATCCTATTCCTCCACTTGTCCTTCTCGTCTAAGATTTCCACTAACTGCATGCAAGGAACCTTCTTAGTTTCCACTTTTACTTGGACCCCTCCGTTCCACCACCAATCCTTTTTTGCTCACCTGTGTCACCCCTCGAGACCTCGAAGCAACTTCAATAATGTAGTCAACATGTTAGTCAACTCATCCTTACCATGACATTGAATGTTTTGTCAAACCAATGATACAAATTCATTGCATTGAATCACATTAGCCAAAATCGTGATTATAAGGATAGTTCAAGAAGTCGAGCTGACCTCATTTGGAAATTGATGGTGTTAACAAAAGATCAAAGGTCAGACACCCCAACTAACATTACTGTACTATTTTAATTGTGAAGACCAATTTTGAATAATAATTTATATTGTTACTAAGTAGAGCTATCAATACAGGATGACCTACTCCATCCAAGCTAGTCCATATAAGCTCTGAAATTTGATGAACCAGGCCGGGCTGACCCATTTTTTTTATGGGCCAAAAAAAAAAAATAGTTGGCCTAACCCATCAATACTTGAGCTACAGACCTTACTAGGTAAACCCACATTTTTACTAGTACATTTTTTAATAATTTTTTTTATTTGCACTAGGTGTCCAAGTCTCTTAGAGCCCCGACTAATCTCAGGGGTGCACAGGCCCTCGGCAAGGAGCTTCCCGCAAGTGCACCACGGTTAATTCAGACTTTACCCAATCCGATGGCCCTCAGAAATTGTTTGCACCCAGTGGGTTTCGATCTTAAGACCTTGAAAGGGATCAAACCCCAAGGCTCAAGTCTATAATTTTAAAATAGCAAAATAAATAGCAAAAGGACAATATTACATAATAATAGTTTTACTATTACATATAATAAAAACATAATTTGTATCTAAACTTTAATATTTAAAATATTTAAATGAACTTTGAGTTTGGACTCTTATTATTTTTAATACTTTATTTCATTTTTACTGTTAATTATTTTCTGTTTTGGACGGACCATCGCAACCCATACTGCAAAAGCCCCACAAATCAACAAGATTTTTCGGCCAGACTAAAAAGCCCATTTTTTAAATGGGCTCTAAAATCTTAGCCCAGTCCTGCTAAATAACAAGTTAGGCCAGGCCAGCGCAACAGGCATAGCCCATATTGATGGCTCTATTACTCAAATATCAAATAGGAAAAATGAAAAAGGCCAAATCATAAATAGCAACAACATCAGATAAATAGGTGAGAAAAAATAAAAAGAAAAAATGACTCCTCCCACGACATCATTGTGAACATTACAAAAGCCATTTCCATGATTAAACAACTCCAAAAGCAAGGCTTACCTGTCTACGGTAAGGGAAGTCTTCAACTGGCAACTTTTCTATATCAGCCAAACTCTGAAGTGTTCCCTTCAGAAGGTGAGAAGAATAGAAACCTAAAAGAAATAAATGAAAAGTACCATGGTGTTTGTCATTCCTTGGTTGATGTATAGGAAGAAAGCAAAATGAAAATTAAACCTAGTTCCCTGCATCACCAATTCGGTCCATTGATAGTAACTTATTATTAGCGTAGTAGATTACTAACAAGGAAAGAAGCAACAATGAAGTACTCAGTTTTATCAAAGTGGATATTATTTTAGGAAGTCCAAATCCATGAAAATTGAGTTGAATTAGTGTCAAAAACTATATACATAAAATAATTTAGACCATTCAACAACTTGAAACTAAATAATAAGTTTTAGAACTTAAGGCGACTATATATTTTTTAAAAGATAATCACCTAGCTTATCAAACATGACAACCACCACTTGAAATGAAATGTCCCAGACTGCTGCATAGTGATAGGTAAGCAAGCTCTCGATTGTGGCACAGATTTTCTCAATGATAGTTGGTCCAGATTTTTTCATATCAGTACTCGAACTAATTATGTTATCCACACCCTGTTTGATCAAGTTTTCATCAATGCATTCATGTATTAAGCTGTTGAGTGCCTCCAGTGTAGTCCCTATAGCTTCCTCATGTTCAGAACCCAATACATCTGAAACACCATAAAGTAATTAAGTAATAGTGAAACAACCACCACCAAAATCAGAATTGGACAGAAAAAGAATTAAGCTGGTAGGTGGACTGAGAAAAAGGGAAAAAATACCCACCACTAAGAGAGTTGAACACCACAGGGAGCTTAACCACACATAATTCCCTGTTAATTGAATATACTTTTCTTATCCCAATGCCAAGCAAGCGAGCTGTGAATGTCAAGGCATCAACAGATGACTCATTTGCAAAAACTGAAGTAGCAAATTAACCCAAGAGGTCCAAAAGCACTGCTGGGGATACTTCTGCTGTTGGATGGATACAAAGAGCATTCAAACCAGCTGTAATTCGCCTATCAATAAGAGGCTGACGCAATTTCAATAAAGATTTGAAATACTTGAAAGTGCTATTCAAGTATTTTGAAGACATAAAAGGAAGACAAAGTTTCAAAGCATCCAACACATGTAAGACTTCTTGTGCTCCTTTGGGTCTTTCAGAGGTATTTACAGTTGTTTCTCCTGCAAGTAGAAGGGACCTTTCAAAGAGATTTGTGATTGCTTCACTTGCAGGTGCCGATAGAGGGGCAAGCACAGATGACGACTGAAAGTTTTGCAGGAGCTCACGAAGACAATTATGTGACATCTTCCTCACCTATTCAATTGACTAACTCAAAACAGAAGAAAAGTAACTAATAATGTACTTGAGCTTCCTAACTTTTTGAGTTGAAGCATTATGTGAAGGCAAAAAATAGCAAGAATGTTATCTATAATACTATAAGCAATCAAATACCCATCTTTACATCATAGATTTCATATTATCTAATCTCCGCCGCCTTTGCAGGGGATTGGCATCCATGTAAATCTATAAAAAGAAAAATTTCGTATTCTCTCATTCCTTTGTATGTAATCATACCAAACACTTGTTAAAACAATAAAGTAAAAAGTAAAATCTCAATTTACCTTTGTAGTAACTATTATGGAACCTAAATAATAAAATTAGAGTTGCCTTTGACTGTTGGCCCAGAAGATGATCATTCTGCTCATACACGCGTCTTTTAAGAAATTGAAAATTGATCAAAATTGTAGATGACTAGATTCTGTAAACATGCATCCTACTTATGGTATCCCTATATAGGAAGCCAGCAGTCTGTTACTTAGTTGACAAAGCTATATTGGCTCCACTTTTGGTCTACCTAAGAAATATGGAGTACACAAGATAAAGCTGGACTTCCGTTCACGAAAACCGCTCTTTTCTTATCAAATTTTTTACGAGAACAGTTAAATAAAGAAGAAAAAGTAGAGACCTTTTATCGATCATCTGTTGTATACCCAATAAACATGCCATAAAGTTGAGCAACATCAGACCAATTCCCCTTGACTCCAACAATTAGCAAATGCACAACAGACTTGAAGCACGAAACAATCCCTTCAGTACCAATGGTCTTTAATCCAAGAAGTTGAATCACAACATCAGATAAATATTCATATTTCTTCCTCAAAATAGCTTGGTTTATTTTAGGAATAACGAGAGACAAAATAGTGGAAAGAGAATCAACAAGGTGGGATGGAGGGCCTTCAGAGGAAGCAGTAAAGAGGGTTTGTAGTGAGGAGCAAGTGGCACCGAAGTAAGCAATTGAAGTAAGAGAAAAACTCTGGTCTGTGAGCTCTTGTGACATTGTACCAATGGCGATGCAGATGTGAACGTGGTGCTCATTGTTGGATTCGCAAAATTATGATAATACAGTATTACAGAAGTCATCTGAGGAGTTCTCCGAGAAAGGATGTTCCATCTCCACTTCCATTGAAGCACCTTTGAACGCAGCACCGGCAAATACAACAACCCCTGCTGCTAAACCCTACTTTAGTGGCTTTGCTCAACAAAAAATATTATGGTGTCAAATTATTTCCCTTTTTTCCTACTATATTTATTTATTTATTTATTTTAACATAAGAAATGGGAATATGCATATAATTGGCGTCATCATGTCAGCTTGAGCTCTCCACAATTAATACTTCTTTGTCCCATATTAATTAAATTTTTAAGATAATGCATACAAATTAAGAAATATATTCTAAAACAAAATTTTACTCAAATTTTTCACTACTATCCTTTTGTTTATTTCTAAGTCATTAATTAAAAAAAATTAAAATATGACTAGTAAATTAATAATGGTAGTAGAAGTTAAGGATGCCTCTTAAATTTCTAGCATTCATTTTTTTCCAACAAGCGTACATTAACTTCTTGATTTTACATAAATTTTAAATTGCTCTATTTTTCTACTGATTGTTTGTATATGGAACTAAAATTTTCAAATGAAAATTTCAATACAACGTGTACTCCTCAAAATTCAATAGTAAAAAAATTTTACTTAAAAACTTTTAAAAAAAAAACTTAGAAGAAACCAAAATTTTAAAGATTTAATTTTCCTCCAAAAATTTTCTTATAAAAAGAAAATTTATTTTTCTTAATGTTGAATTAACCATGGCTACAGTATAATTTGATCTAAATATTCCATTTGAGTGTGATACTAATGAGTTTCCTGATCTTAATATTGAAACAAATGACAATATTGATGAATATATAATTCCTGACTTGAATCTAAATGCTCAACTTGAAGTCGGATTGCAAGAATCACTTGAAGAGTCAAATCCAAATGGAGGTAAATAATTATTTTAATAATTTTTTCTACTTTTAATATGCTAAAATAATTTAGTTCTAGTAAACGTAATATTTGCAGGAAAGTAGGCTGATGATTGTTTTCTCTATTTTTCTTTTTTCCATTTGATGAACATCCTTAACTTTCTTTTCCTAATTCTACAACAAAACCTACACCCGACTTTGTATAATTATATTATCTTTTCTTTTATTTCTCTCTCAACTTGATTTATTATTTGGAATTCAACACTTCTCAAGTTAACCAAGTTCTGTTTGGAATAAACTTGGTTTCTCTCTCAACTTGATTTATTTTTTAAGATACTGCAGATAAGCTTTTAGTGATTCTTTGGTTCTAGTAGATGCAAAAGTGGGTTTATGATTATTTTTTCTCTGTTTTTCTTTTTTTCATTTGATGATCCTTAACCTTTTTTTTCTTTGATTCAAGTAGATGCAGTTGAAGAACTAACAGAACCATTAAGAAGTGTCAAAACATTGAGCAATTTTACACGTACGGCAATATATGAGATGTTGCGGCAAAAAAGTGTTGGTAGAAAATTTAAAAGAGGAGTGACGAAGATGGTTGTGTCACATTTTTCAACTTCTTTACAAATAGTTCAACGTATTTGGAGACAATTAAACTATGGTGAAGATGATCCTAGCAGTATATATAGTAGAAAAGTAAAAAAATTGTAGTTGTAAGAGAATTGATATAGATTACAGTAACTTTCGTCAAATTCCTTTACGAAATCGGACAACTCTACGATCAATGGCTTGTGCCATGAATATAAGTCACAACACTTTGTCGAGACGTTTAAAGTCAGGAGATATACGAAGACATTCTAATGCCATAAAGCCTTATTTGAAAGATGAAAACAAACTAAGTCGGTTGTAATTTTACATATCTATGGTTGATGCTGATAGCATACCACATGATCTAGTTTTCACGGGCATGTATAATGTTGTCCATATTGATGAGAAATGATTTTGTATGACTAAGAAATCTGAGATATATTATTTATTGCCGAGTGAAGAAGATCCAATGCATACTACTAAGAGCAAAAACTTCATTGAGAAAATTATGTTTTAGTTGCCGTAGCTCGTCCTAGATTTGATGAACAAGGAGTAGAAATGTTCTCTGGAAAAATTGGGGTGTTTCCGTTTGTGAATCAAGAACGAGCTAGAAGAGGTAGTGTGAATAGAGCTACAGGCACCATGGAGACAAAAGCAACAACTTCAATAACTAAAGAAATTTCACGATCATACTTGATCGATAAAGTCCTTCCTGCTATCAAGGCGAAATGGCCAAGAGAAGATTTAAATTCTTCAATATTAGCAGTTTTTGATCCTTCTGATCCTGTTCTTGATCCAATGTGGAGACAGGGTATGTTCGTTATACCCTTCATGACTCGTTTAGGAATAACCAATTCATGGGGCGGTTGGAGTATCACAGGGGGGACTGTAACGAATCCAGGTATTTGGAGTTACGAAGGAGTAGCGGGAGCACATATTGTGTTTTCTGGCTTATGCTTTTTGGCAGCTATCTGGCATTGGGTGTATTGGGATCTAGAAATATTTTGTGATGAACGTACAGGAAAACCCTCTTTGGATTTGCCAAAGATCTTTGGGATTCATTTATTTCTCTCAGGGGTAGCTTGCTTTGGTTTTGGTGCATTTCATGTAACAGGCTTGTATGGTCCCGGAATATGGGTGTCCGATCCTTATGGACTAACGGGAAAAGTACAACCTGTAAATCCAGCGTGGGGCGTGGAAGGTTTTGATCCTTTTGTTCCAGGAGGAATAGCCTCTCATCATATTGCAGCAGGAACATTGGGCATATTAGCGGGCTTATTCCATCTTAGCGTCCGTCCGCCACAACGTCTATACAAAGGATTGCGTATGGGAAATATTGAAACCGTCCTTTCCAGTAGTATCGCTGCTGTCTTTTTTGCAGCTTTTGTTGTTGCCGGAACTATGTGGTATGGTTCGGCAACTACCCCGATTGAATTATTTGGGCCCACTCGTTATCAATGGGATCAGGGGTACTTCCAGCAAGAAATATATCGAAGAGTTAGTGCTGGGCTAGCAGAAAATCAAAGTTTATCAGAAGCCTGGTCTAAAATTCCTGAAAAATTAGCTTTTTATGATTACATCGGCAATAATCCGGCAAAAGGAGGATTATTCAGAGCAGGTTCAATGGATAACGGGGATGGAATAGCGGTTGGATGGTTAGGACACCCTATCTTTAGAGATAAGGAAGGGCGTGAACTTTTTGTACGTCGTATGCCTACTTTTTTTGAAACATTTCCGGTCGTTTTGGTAGACGGCGATGGAATTGTTAGAGCCGATGTTCCTTTTAGAAGGGCAGAATCGAAGTATAGTGTTGAACAAGTAGGTGTAACTGTTGAGTTCTACGGCGGTGAACTCAACGGCGTCAGTTATAGTGATCCTGCTACTGTGAAAAAATATGCTAGACGTGCTCAATTGGGTGAAATTTTCGAATTAGATCGTGCTACTTTGAAATCTGATGGTGTTTTTCGTAGCAGTCCAAGGGGTTGGTTTACTTTTGGGCATGCTTCGTTTGCTTTGCTCTTCTTCTTCGGACACATTTGGCATGGTGCTAGAACCTTGTTCAGAGATGTTTTTGCTGGTATTGACCCAGATTTAGATGCTCAAGTCGAATTTGGAGCATTCCAAAAACTTGGCGATCCAACTACAAAAAGACAGGCAGCCTGAT
>JAABOM020060279.1:0-12005 GCA_011800125.2 Solanum clarkiae
TTTAGCAAGAAGCACACGCAATCATGACAGTGGACTTTCTGGAGCTTAATGAGATTCCTCAGATGGATCAAAACTTTCAGAGAGAGGAGCAAAACAGGGAAAGTAAACACGTAAGCGAGGACGTATGCATTCTTAATTCCTAAACATTCATAGACTTATACGATGAGCTCGCCTCTTATTTTCACCTAGATGAGTAGATAACCATTAGAAGCAAACACGACCCCAAGGAAACCAAACAAAATGACAAACAACTTAGGATATTCACATGTTTGACAGTAACAATATTGAAACAAAACTGCAGGATGAATTCAACCAAGAGGGCATGGTTCACAGGAAATCAGAATAGCAAAATGATATTTAAAGACATCATTTAGCTATAAAGCTCGAGCTCGACCAAACACGTCAGTCTCGAAGGGAGGCGTAAAAATCAATATCGAAACAAGAATCTCATAACTCAAACATTACTCTATCACTTCATGAAAGTATATCAATGAACACAACAATATCACATCATTGCGCAATTAACAGGAAACCATTTCAACTAACGCAACAATATCATAGTATTAACAAGACGAAGTCATAACAATTCCTAGTCACAACAACAAAATAACATAGACAAAAGATTTTGATGTAACGCTAGAAATTGTCTCACAATCAACACTCAAACGGAATAAAGAAGACCAAATTAGGGTATTACCTTTATGGGAGTAGCGAAACTGGGATGACGAGCTTCACAAAGCTACGACGAAATCGAATCGGTTTCTGGAAATTTTTTCTGGAAATTCCTGAATGTTGAAATGAAGTTTCTGATTTTTTCCCGTTTTGATTGCTCAATTTTTGCTTCGGAAATCATTTGAATTTTGAAATTCCATTTACCCTACGATGCTTGAACTCGTCCCCCAAAATAATTGAGGTTTCAAGATTGCTCTATTTTGTTTTTTAGATTTAGAACGGCTCGCCCCCAGGCTCTCCAAAATCGAAGAAGGAAGAGAGATAGGACGATTTAGGGTTTGAAAAGGGGGGAAATGGATGATATTTTGAATTCAAAAAGCAATAGCTCGTGGGGTCGATGCGCCTCAATTTATGACTTTGAATATCACACGTGAAGGAGTGGGGCAGGTGAGCGTTGGAGTTGTCGGGTGAACGTTGGAAATTGGTTTCTTGGGGTCTAGTCGGGTTTTCTGGGTTATTGAAGAAGAGAGGAGATACGAAGAAGAAGGGGAAGAGAAAAGGGATATGACGACTAGGGTTGGAAGAGGGAGAAGAAAGGGGAGTGGGAAATGGAAAAGGGTATGGCGGCTAGGGTTTGGGGTGAAGGGGAAAAGGGGAAAAATGAAGAAGAAGAAGGAGGGTGAAGGAGTTATATTCGGGCGCGTGAGGGCCACGCGCCAACTTGATTTTTTTTTGAAACAAATGTTTAAAAAAAGTTAAAAATAAAACTAAAGCCCCGTGGGTAATTTGACACCGTGGAGGGTAAAAATTGGGTGTCAACAGTAACCTAAGAGTAATGATGCTTCCTTCATCTATGACCCAAAAGGATTTCGAAAGAATAGTTCCTTCCAGGATGAAGTGATGAGTGGAACTCGTAGTTTCATGTAAAGGTGTACTAAAATCGAAGGCTCACACTGTGGTTTACACTAATGAGCACGAGGAAGATGAAGAAAGTGTAGGCTCCTCATGTCATGTTACAACTTAGATTGAGAATGACGCCTCATGCCAACTGAAAATTGATGAAGAGTTAGGAGGTATTGTTTGGTGTAATCATATATCAATCAATGACAATGATCCACAGGAAGAGGAGGATGCTGGAGAAGCTCCACCAGAATTCGAAGAAGGAGTGAAGACCACGATTAATCCCTTAAAAGTAGTTAACCTTGGCACGGATGAAGAACCAAGGCCAACTTACTTAAGTGCTTTCCTAGAAGCCGATAAAGAAATGGCTTATATGAACATAATCAAAGAATATAGGGATGTCTTCGCTTAGAGCTGTAAATAAATTCCTGGTTTGAATCCCAATTAGCAGTCAAGCATGATACTTGCCCTGTGAAGCAGGGTCAAAGACGTTTCACGCTAGACTTGGTTCCATTGATCGAGAAAAAAGTTAACAAACTCATTAAGGCAGGCTTCATTCGAGAAGTTAAATACCCCATGTGGATCTCAAGCATTGTCCCCGTGAGGAAGAAGAATGGCCAATTCGAGTTTGTATCGACTTCAGAGATCTCAACGATGCAAGCCTAAAGATGAATTCTCTCTGCCTATTCCAGAGCTAATGATTGATGGTACAACTGGTTATAAGGCAATGTCATTCATGGATAGTTCTTCTGGCTATAACCAAATTCGCATGTCACCAAAGGATGAAGAACTCACGGCATTTCATACACCTAAAGGCATTTATCATTAAAAGGTGATGCCCTTCGGCTTAAAGAATGCTGGTGCCACATTTAAAAGGCTTGAGAATGGTGTTTGAGTTGCTTCGAAGATATCAACTAAGGATGAATCCATTATAGTGTGCCTTTGGGCTTGCTTCTGGAAAGTTTCTTGGCTTCACTGTGCGGCATCGAGGAATTGGAATTGATCAAACCAAAGTTGATGCAATTTTGAAGATGCTGGAACCTCGAAACATTCATGAGTTGAAAAGTCTCCAAGGGAAATTAGCCTACTTGAGGAGGTTCATCTCAAATCTAGCTGGAAGATATCAACCATTCAGTCATCTCATGAAGAAAGGTGTCCCTTTCAAGTGGGATAAAACATGTAGCAAAGCCTTTGAAATTATAAAAGTGTATCTGACGAAACCTCCGGTCTTACCAACCACTGATACTTTACATTGTGGCACAAGAATGGTCCATGGGAGCCTTACTAGCTCAAGAAATAATGAAGGCAAAAAAAATGCCCTTTATTACTTAAGTAAAATGATGACACCAAATGAGCTGAAGTATTTGCTAATCGAGAAGTTATGCTTGGCGCTGGTCTTTTCGATTCAAATGATGAAACATTACTTTCAAGCTCACACTGTCTGCTTTGTTTCTAGAGCAAATACCATCAAATTTATTATTTCGAAACCAATCCTTAGTGACCGACTAGTAAGGTGGTACCTTCAGTTCCAACAATTTGAGATTGTATACATCCCTCAAAAGGCTGTGAAAAGACAAGTGTTAGCAAACGTTTTGGCAGATCATCCTATACCAGATAATTGAGAATTAACTGATAAAGTTCCTGACGAAGATGCAATGTCCATCAGAATTCAGCCTCCTTGGAAAATGTACTTTGATAGGGCCACTCATCGTGGTGGAGCTGGTGCAGGCATAGTGTTTGTCACTTCACAAGGAGAATTCCTACCATTCTCCTTCACATTGAAACAACATTGTTCCAACAATGTTGTCAAATATCAAGCACTAATACTTGGGCTCAAAATGTCTGTTGACATTAAGCAATTACAGTTGCAAGTTTTTGGTGATTTTCAACTGGTGATTCGACAACACTTGAGAACCTATGAAGTCAAGAAGCTCGAACTGCGCCCATATCACTATTATTCTCAAAAGTTGATAGGATGGCTTGGAGATGTAACCCTCCAACATATACTAAGAAAGGAAAATAAAAGGGTCGATGCCTTAGATGCTCTAGCCTCGACTCATACTTTTCCTGATCAGACGCAAGTTACTATCTACCAAAAATGGGTAGTACCACCATTGGATGAAGACGAACATATGGAAAATGAGCTTGAGCATGTTGTTGAAGTTTCTGAAACCAATAAAGAAGATTGGCAACAAGCCATCATTGACTATTTATATTATGGGATACTTCCAGAAGATGCTAAGAAAAGGACAGACATTCGTCGTCGAGCACCTCGTTTTCTCTACTATAAGGAAATATTACATAAAATATCATTTGAGGGAGTGCTCTTGCGGTTCTTGGGGGAGAAAGAAGCGACTCAAGATTTGCAAGAGGCACATTCAGGAGTATGTGGATCACATCAGTCTGGACCAAAACTCCATTTTCACATAAATAGAATGGGGTATTATTGGCCAACCATGGTAAAAGATTGCTTGGATTATGCTTGAAGGTGCAAAGCTTGTCAATTCCATGCAAACTTCATATATTAACCACTTGAAGTTTTACACCCGACTATTGCATCTTGGCCATTTGATGCTTGGGGATTGGATGTTGTCGGACCACTGCTGAAATCCTCCGGTGGACACTTGTACATCTTAGCTGCAACAGATTACTTTTCAAAATGGGCCAAAGCTGTAGCTCTTAAAGAAGTCAAGAAGGAGAACGTTGAAAACTTCATTCGCGTAAAACATTGTTTACCGGTTTGGCATTCCATGATACATAATCAGGGATAATGGCAAGCTATTTGATAACAAGTTGATGAATAAGATATGCGATCTCTTTGGCTTCAAGAAGCGGAAATATTCTATGTACCATGCGGTCTGGCTGAAGCATTCAATAAGACTCTATGCAATCTTCAGAAGAAAGTGGTCTCTAAGTCCAAATGAGACTGGCATGAAAGATTGGAAGAAGCCTTGTGGGCATATAGGATGACATATCGCACACCAACTCAAGCAACCCCATATTCGCTTGTTTTTGGAGTTGAAGTAGTCCTACCACTCGAGCGTCAGATACCATCTTTGAGACTGGCTATCTAAGAAGTCTCACTGAGGAATAAAATGCTCGACCGCGTCTTGACGAGTTAGAAGAACTTGATGAAAAAGGTTAGAAGCCCAACGAAATCTTGAATGCTATCGAGCTCGTTTGTCTCGTACCTTCAATAAAAAGGTTCGCTCAAGGTGTTTTCAAGTTAGACACCAAGTTCTCGTAGTAAGAAGGACCATTATCAAGTCATATATTGTAAACAAACTTGCACGCCCAGTGGGACCAAATCTTTCCTTCTCTCATAATTTGCATGCAAATCTGAAGCCAACGAACGGTGGAAAAAAAGAGTACTTTAAGTCTCGTCTTTGATTTTCATCAGGTCTACACTCCGACAAGCCTTGAAGCATGGGGTATTTATAGACATTGTAATTTTGTAGGACTCTATTAGATGAAACCTATTTTAGTCAGGGTTTCTTGGAGGCAACTCAATCCTAAACCCTAATTCATGCCTATATAAAGGATACTATATTATCTTGAAAAGACATCTCAATATATACCCTAAAGAGATCAAGATCTCAAATATCCCATAAATCCTGGGATATTAATCAAGAGATCAAAATATGAGTCAAGGAGGTCAAAATCATCCTACGTTCGAGAAATACGCCACTAACGACCTTCGAATCACGGAGAAATCTTATGATGGAGAAATCTTATGAGAGAAGAATCAAGGGAGATCCAGATTTATACCCACATTGATTATGAACAAAATTCTGTTTCTTCATATTTTATTTGTGATTGTAATTTATTTTATATCACTTTAAAATTTGTTGCAAACAACCCCATAAGAAAACAAGCATCAGCTCTAGGAGAAAGTTTATCCCCTTTAGGTAGTGTGGTTGCAAAACATAAACATCCAATGGTCCTAAGATGACACAGATTAGGCTTCTTTTTGTAAAATATTTCAGACGGAGATTTCCCTTGTAATGTGAGTGTAGGCAATCTGTTTATCAAATAAACTGCAACCACATTCTCTCTAGAATGTGATTGGAATATTTGCCTGAAATCTAAGAGCTCTTACCACCCCAAGTAAATGTCTGTACTTTCTCTCAACTACTCCATTTGTTGTAGAGTGTGTGTACAGCTACTTGGGTGTATAATTCCTAAGGAATCAAACAACTTCCCACACTTTGTATTAAAGAACTCACCTACATTATTAGACCTAATCATCTTCACACAACATTTAAATTGAGTTTGAACCATTTTAAAAAAGGACTGCAGAATTGTTATTACGTCAGACTTCAGTCTAAGTAGAAAGATCCATGTAACTCTGGAACAGTCATCAACTATTGTCAAGAAATACTTGTAACCAGCATGAGTTTTAACAACATATGGTCCCCAAACATCAATATGTAACAAGTCAAATATGCAAGTACTTCTAGTCATTGACAAAGAAAATGGTAACCTTGTTTGCTTAGCTAGGGGACATATGAGACATTCATCAGTATTAATGAGTCGTAGAAACACGACCTGTATAGTGCTTTGAGTAAAGAATTAATGTGCAGCAAATTTGTTATTTTGATGTATGTTTTTGTTGTTTTCCAAGAAAAAGACTAGGGATGGAAGAAATGAGAGTAAGAAAGAAAAAGGATGAAAAAGAGTGCAAAGTGGAGTTAAAATAGAACCAAGTGTGAGCATACGGGGGGCCTACATGGCTTGTGTGCTTCCACATGGACTGTAAGGACCATCGTGGCCTCACACTTGACTGATGGCAGTGGCTATTTTGTGAAGGAAATGCCCACGGCATGTGGCACAGACCGTGGGATGTCACGCGGGTCGTGCCACCCACCGTCAAAGTGACGTGAAGGCATTATAGTTGAAAAGCCAACAAAATGGGCTAATGGAGGCTGTACGGAGTGTTTCATGGACTGTGTGATCAACCACGGCCCGTGACGTAGTGGCATGTGGAAGAATTTGAGCAAAAATGGCAAAGGAACGACAGAAGGTTCGTTTCACAGACCGTCATCCTCCACCCGGGACGTTTGCCTGAGCATTTGGCAACATGTGAAGAGCAGCAAAGTTGAGGCTAAGGACAGCCACACGGACTGTATGACGGTCCTTCTACCATCATATAGGCCATGTGGTGACTCGTGTCCATGCCGATGGATTTTTTCTATTTAAATTAGGATAAGGTTTTCTTTATATATATATAGTTGTTTTATTTTATTTTTACTGAGTCTTGGACGGCTAGAGCTAGGAAATATTGAAAAATATTATTTTCTTGGAGATTTCATAAGATTTTGGGATTTTGCTTATCAAATTCAAGCTTGTAACTTGTGGATTCCTTGATTCTTCAATAGTAAGTCTTTTATTATGAATTCCTTATATCATTGTGAGTTTTATTTCTTGAATATGTTATGCTAAACCTACAACTAGGGTTGTGAAAACCATGACAAATCAATAAGATAGACGAATATGGGGTTTATCGGGATTGATTAGCATATATATCGTAGTAATCTTCATTATAATTTCTTCCTTGATGAGCCGACACATTAGGGTAAGCCTTTATTCATTACATGCCAGAAAGGGATATTTTGATTAGGAAAAGAGTTCTACGATAGAAATTTTAGTTTTTTAACCTAGTCTAAGTACTTGAGACCAAAAGGTGAGAGTATTCCGGGATTTACAACAAAGGTTAGTAAGTAGATGTTCTGAGATCGAAAGATGATAAATGATATGCATTTAAGAGGGACCGAGAGGTGAATTAGATGTTATATGACTTGTTAGATCTTATATAAGTAATCTTGAATGAGTTTACCACTAGATTTGACTATCGCATTCAATGTCATGGGGAACAAAATCCTAGCTTCACATAAATTGTTTGAAATCTAGTCATTCTTGCACTCATTTATTGCTTTAGTTTAGTAAAGTAGTTTGAAAAAAAACAAAATCCCCCACTTTATGCACTTTTGTTTCAGGAATAGATATTACATTTGAAAATGGTGCTAATAGATATATTCTCACGCATTCCCAGTGGGATCAAACTCAACTCTGGTTTAGTTTTATATTTGATCAACAACTACTTTACTATTCCGTTCGGAATGTAAATTTGGGCTTATCAAATTTTGGCGCCGTTGCCGAGGAATATAGTGAAGTAATAGCCTATTAGTTTCTATTTTCAGTTTGTAATACTAGTCCCTGATTTTTACTTTGTTTCTTGGTAGAGAGCCAACATTGCATCCCAAACACCCGAAGCAAGGGTGAAGTACTTGTTCCCTATGACCCCGAGCTTACTAAATCAATCCACAGAATGAATGCCTAAGAACGCGAAGCAACTAGACAGAGAGAATTGGCAGTGAATCTTGCAGGTGGGGGAAATGATAGTCTGGGTGATGGTGAAAATGGTGGGAATGAGGTACCACCAATAGCACCACTTAGATAGGTGTCGCTACCCAGTATGAGACCCCAAGTGCCTCAGCTGCCCCAAGAAGTGAATGATGATGATGAGGGTACTGGGACCACTGGGGCGGTTGTACTTCCCCCGCTGCCCACGGGTGTTAAGTTCACTATCACTAGCACTATGCTGCAGATATTGCAGTTGAAAGGGTTTTTTTAGCGGAGTAGCAACTGAGGATGCAAATCAGCACGTCCTCAACTTTATGGCAATATGCCAATCGTTTGAGATTCCTGGGGTCAGTCAGCAAGCAATTAGGTTATGGTTATTCCCATTGTCTCTTTCTAGTGCGGAAACTAAGTGGCTGAATGAGCTTCCACATGATTCCATCCACACTTGGGGAGAGTTAAAGGAGGCGTTCTTGGAGAGATCTTCCCTACACAAAAATAGCTCAAAATTATAGATGACATTAGCTCTCACAAGCAACCGCCGAAGCTTAAGCAATTGCCCCAATCATCTCCTCACAGATGAGCATTTGAAGAAAGTCTTCTACAGGTCCTGCAATTTTGTGACAAAGCCGATCATTGATGCTGCTTATTGGGGGTCGTACATATCTGGGATAGTGGTGATTTTTGATAAGGTAGCAAGAACAATAGAGCATGGTACACTAGAGATGGAGACTGTTCGGGGTTCATCTTTGAGATGACGAAGGAGCAGCGATGAAAGGAGGAGGAACGGTATCAAGACATGGCACACACGAAGACCCAACTAGACATGCTGGAAAAATAGTTCTTAGGAGGTGCAGAAAAGGTAAAAGTTGTAGACACAATACCTAGGTATGATGATTAAGGCTACAACTTTGATGAAGAGGTAAACTTCTTAAGCAGTCATGGGGGTTGCCGGCCATTTAACGTCAGTAATCAAGGTCGAAACTATGGTCGTGATCAAAACTATCAAGGAAACTGGCAGAACGGAGATGGTTATAAGAACCCTGAGCGTTAGAATGGTAGTGGCGGAAACTCAAAGTTAGAAGAAAACTCAAGGCTGGTCCACCTCAAGGTTGAGTCCACGAAGGTAGGGATGTGAGATATAAAAGGGGAGATGTCTAATGTTCGACAGTTGGTCGAATCGCATTCCACCTCAATCGAGCAACTAGAGCAGCAAATGGGTCAATTGTCAGCAGCCATAAACTAGAGAAAAGCTGGGTCACTACCAAGCGACACTATTCAAAACCCAAAGAACAACGGTCATTACATGGTAGTATCCACGAGGAACAGTAAGGTACTCTCTGACCCTATTATGAAGCTGAAAGTAAGATGCCTAACCTTGTTGAGGAGCATCTTGATGACTTGAGTGAAAAGGCAGAGGTAACATTAGCATAGGCTGAGGGTACTAAAGAGCCTGAGATGACACCAATAGTGACCCAACCTCTGCCATCTATTCCTAAGCCACCACCACCATTCCCACAGAGGTTGCAGAAGAAGGTTGAAGATGGCAAGTTTCAGAAGTTCTTGTCTATGCTAAAAGAGATTTTAATGAACATTCCACTGATGGAGGCACTTGAGCAGATGCTAGGCTACGCTAAGTTCATGAAAGACTTTGTAACTAATAAGAGGACAACCACGATCGAGTCAGTGAACAATCTCCACCACTGTAGTGCCATCGCCACAAGATCTCTTATAGAAAAGAAGGAAGATCCGGGAGCTTTCACCATCTCGTGTACCATTGGAGCATTTGATTTTGCAAGAACTCTCTGTGATCTGGGTGCCAGCATTAACTTGACGTCATTGGCATTTTATAGGCAGCTGGGCTTAGGAGCCCTCACACCCACTATAATGCGGCTTCTCATGGCTGATAGATCTGTAAATCGGCTAGTTGAGATTCCATGTAATGAATAGTTTCGTGTGGATAAGTTTATTTTTTCGACAAACTTTGTTATTCTGGACTGTCAGGTGGATTTTGAGGTTCCCATCATCCTTGGGAGACCATTTTTGACTACTGGCAAGGTGTTAATAGACATAGAGCGAGGAAAGCTGACTTTCAGACTCAACATAGAAGAGATAAAATTCAATATGTGTGCGTCAATGAAGAGACCTAAAGAGGTGGCAGTGATGTCTATACTAGATGTTGGAGATGATTGTTTGTCTGAGATCCCTCTTGAGGAAACAATAGGTGTATACACACTAGCAGTAGTATTGATGAACTTCCCAGATAATGGTAGTAATGGGTATGCAGACACTATGAATGCACTGTAAGTTAGGGGAACCAGGCCATTTTTCCCTAGAAAGTTGGACTTAGATCTGCAGAACAGGGCCACACCGCCCGCTAAACCATCCATCAAGGAGCCTCCAGCTGTGGAGCTCAAGGAACTTCGCCAACACCTCAGGTATGTATTTCTGGGTACTCATAACACTCTTCTTATGATTGTAGCTGTAGATCTTCATGAAAATCAGGTGGAGGCATTGTTGGGGGTCCTCCAAAAGTTCAAGCAAGCTATTGGTTGGACTATTACAGATATCATAAGGATTCCTCCAAGGATATGCATGCACAAAATAAACTTGAAGGATAATTGTGTGCCCAACATTAAGCATCAGTGCAGGCTAAACCCACTTATGCAAGAGGTAGCAAAAAAAGAAATTATCACGTGGTTGGATGCTGGGGTGATATACCCCATTTATGACAGCAAGTAGGTCAGTCTAGTGCAGTGTGTCCCGAAGAAAGGAGGCATGACAGTGATAGCCACTGAGACAAATGAGTTGGTCCCTTTGAGACCGATGACAGGATGGCCAGTGTGCATGCACTACCGAAAGCCGAATAAATGGACCTTGAAGGACAATTTTCCTGTGCTTTTCTTGGACCAGATGTTAGACAAGTTGGCAGGTCGAGGGTGGTACTGCTTCTTGGACGGGTACTCGGGCTACAATCAGATATCTATAGCCCCAGAGGATTAGGAGAAGACGACTTTTACTTGCCCGTATGGGACTTTTGCTTTTCGAAGGATGCCTTTCGGGCTATGCAATACCCCAGCCACCTTCCAGTGCTGTATGATGTTGATCTTTTCTGACATGGTAAAAGACACCCTCGAGGTATTTATGGATAACTTCTCTGTAGTGGGTGATTTCTTCAATATATGTCTGTTGAATCTTAACAGCGCACTACAACATTGTGAGGAGGCTAACTTGGTGCTGAATTGGGAGAAGTTCCACTTCATGGTCAAAGAGGGGGTGGTTCTTGTCACACCCCAACCTAGGGTCGTGATTAGTGCCCGATAGACACGACCCTAGGTTGGGGTGTGACAGTTCTTGGCCATAAGATTTCTGAGAAGGGCATAGAAGTGGATAAAGTAAAGATCAAGGTGATTGAGAAATTGCCGCCTCCCATATCTGTGAAAGGGTCCGAAGTTTCCTTAAGCATGCAGGTTTTTATCGACGATTTATAAAAGACATCTCCAAGATCACACACCCTTTATAAAAACTATTGGAGAAGGATGCAAAGTTCCACTTTGATGCTAGTTGCAAGCATGCCTTTGAGACTCTGAAGAAAAAAGATAATTTCTACTCCTGTGGTGGTTGCACCTAACTAGACTGCCCGTTTGAGGTGTTGTGTGATGCAAGCGGAATTGTTGTGGGTGTTATGCTCGGAAAAAAGTTCAATAAGATTTTTCTCCCCATGTACTACGTCAGCAAGATCCTCAATGATGCTCAAAAGAATTATGTCACACCCCGCCCTGGGATCGTGACCAGTGCCCGATAGGGGCACATAAACACATACTAAACCAAATTCCTTTGTAACCTAGTCTAGAATTCTACCGAAATTTCAACAGAGTTTCCTCTGTTTTACTGACTAACCTCACCTGCAAAAATAAGATCCAACAGCTTCCGAGACAGTAATATATATGTACATAAATATAAATGCGGGCCGACAAGGTCACCGCTGCGGTCCTTCCGCCTAATAAACATGTCACACATATAAGTACATAATGCGGTCCCGCCGCCTGATCCAGTATACAAAATCATACAAT
>JAABOM020060280.1:0-12003 GCA_011800125.2 Solanum clarkiae
GCATTCATGAGCGATAGATTTTATAAAGTTTATGAAGTGGGCTAAGCTGAATTATGTTTATGTATATTATTTTCATAAGATTATCGATATGACAAGAATGCAATCACATAAATGTCTATGATATTTCTCTTTGAGGATTTTGAGTGCTTGCACTATTCCCTATATATGCATGAGCTAATCATATGCATGAGAAGCATGATTATGACTATTATTTGGCTTTTTGAACTCAAGTATGAATGATTATGAAACATGTTTAGCTTTTGATCCCAAGTATGCATTGAAATGATTTCAAATGATTAATGCCTCTTTTGAAAGCATGTATATGTATAAATATTCCCATGGATGTTTGACTTAGAACCGATGGATTGGGGACGTCAAGGCAATCCCCAAGGGCCCTCTCTCTTTTATAGAACTATGTGCCAGTAGAGGTATATGGTAATCATTATCGAAAAGATTGGGTCATAAGGAATTATTACACCTTGATATGATACGATATGATATAGAAATCATTTTGAAAAGTGACGTCGTAAGGAAGGTGTCCACCATACCGAAAATTTTGAGTCATAATGTATGGTGTAGATTACCCTTTGCAAGTAATCTTCTTCTATCAATAGGAGGTCTACATCGAACTAATTCATGTAATAGCTCGCATAAGTTTGATTTGTCAGTTATAGTCCATCCCAACTATATATGAGAATTATGACATTTCATGCATCATGAATTTCATGACATATTATTATATTACTCTTCTTTGGATATATATCTCTTTCTATAATATGTGCCCTTACAATCTAGCATTGAATGCAGGTTTGATAAGTCATATGCATTGCATGCCTGCATATTTAGTCCATTCAGATGTACTAACACATACTTTTGCTTACAAGATCTAACCATGTAGGGACTGGAGATTTCCTTCATCCACCATACGATGGCTAGATTGGATCTTGAGCTACTTGTTGTGGTGAGTCCTTCCAAGGACAAGCCACCATTCCCCTACCTATAAAGTCTTATTTATGTCATTTACTTTGAGGGTGAGCCCGGGACATGTCTTGTCCCCCGTACTATCTTATAACTAGAGTCATTGTTGGACATCTTGTAGACTCTTGTCGGATCTATATGTTATGTGTTGTATTTGGAGCCTATTATTATGGTTATCTATTGGATATGTCTATTATGGATTGATTATGAGAATTATGATAAGTATGTGTAATTTGATATGGAAATGTGGAAGATCCTAAGTCACGTATTGCCCCTATAGAGTGAGATATACTTATCCACCCCTTAGTTCTTATGTGTTATGTGTTATGTGAATCTATGTTAATCCCTCATCCCTATGACATCTCCATAGCGTGAGCCCTACTTTCTCGTCCCTTAGAACTATGTGTTTACTATTTGCATATATGCTTCCGAACAGATAATGTGAATATAGATACTTGAGGCTTGTTTGCGGCCTCTCGGGTTCCCATCCGCCATGTTACTCCTAAACTCTAGGTCTGAGTCATGACAGAGATGGAATCAGAGCACTAGGTTTATTAATGGTCCTCGGAGTCCAACATGCCACATCAAGTAGAGTCTTACTCATGGGTGTGAAGTGCACCACATCTATGAGTAGGAGGCTATGAGGAGTTTTTAGAAAATGTTTCATTTTTTTCATGATTCATATTGTGACTTGGAGTGTGTCTTAAGGTTTCCTATCTTCATCCTTCCCTATTGAATAAGGACAGTTATTTGGACTTGTAACGCAATCCAGGCAAGGAAGATGTTGTAGTTGATCTTATAGATAAGGTTAAAAGGGAGTTGTTGAAGGATGTGCATTGTTTGACAATCTTGCTCCTTCGAATTTTCGAAGTTTCTTGGGTTGGTTATTTATCATAGAAGGTTTGTTGAAGGGTTCTCATCTATTGCATCTCCTTTTACAAAGTTGCCTCAAAATAAGGCCAATTCTGTATGATCAGATGAGTGTGAGAAGAGTTTTCAAACTTTGAAAGATCGGCTTACATTGGCTCCTATGTTGACTTTATCGGATGGCTTAGATAGGTCGGTGGTCTATTGTAATGCTTCTTGGATTGGGTTGGGTTATGTACTTATATAATATGGTAATGTGATAGCTTATGCATCAAGGCAATTAAAGGTGCATGAGCATAATTATCTGACTCCTGATCTTGAGTTAGCAGTGACGGTGTTTGCCTTGAAGATTTGTAGACACTATTTGTATTGGGTGCATGTTGATATTTTCACCGACCACAAGAGTTCACAATATGTGTTCACTCAAAGGGATCTTAACTTGAGAAAAAGGAGATGGTTGGAACTCCTTAAGGACTATGACATGAGTGTACAATATTATCCTGGCAACGCAAATATTGTAGTCAATGCTCTCAGTAGGCTATCTATGGAAAGAGTGGCTCAGGTTGATGAAGGAAAGAAAGAGTTGGCAGAAGATGTTCACCGTTTGGCTAGATTGTGTGTTAGGTTGGCCGACTCTAAGAATGGTGGTATTCATGTTTAGAATGGAGCTGAATCTTTTGTGGTTGTTAACGTCAAGGATAAGCAAGACCTAGATCCATCATTGGTTAAGTTGAAGAAATTGGTTGCCAAAAAAATGACAGAGATTTTCTCCCAAGAGAGAGATGGTGTGCTTCGGTATCAAGATCGGTAATGAATTTCAATTGTGGATGATCTTAGGAGGGTAATCATAAATGGAGCCCTTAATTCTCATTATTTTATCCACCTGAGATCTACTTAAATGTATCAGGATTTGAGGGAAGTGTACTGGTGGCATGGTATGAAGAAGAATATAGCCAAGTTTGTATTTGAATGCCCTAATTGTCAACAAGTGAAGGTAGAGCACCAAAGGCCTGGTGATTTGGCCCAAGATATTGAAATTCCTATTTGGAAGTGGGAAGTTGTGAACATGGATTTTGTGGTTGGCTTGCCTCGAACCCAAAGGTAATTTAACTCAATTTGGGTTATTGTTGACCGGATGACTAAGTCGGCTCATTTCCTATCAGTCAACACTACCTTTAATGCCAAAGATTATGCAAGGTTGTACATCCAAGAGTTGGTAAGGTTGCATTGTGTGCCTAGGTCTATTATATCGGATCATGGCACCCAATTTACTTTTCACTTTTGGAAGTTGTTTCAAAGGGGACTTGGTACTAAGGTAAAGTTGAGTACCTCCTTTCATCCACAAATCGATGGACAAGTCGAGAGGCCAACGCAAATTTTGGTGGATATGTTGAGGGCATGTGCGTTATAATTCAAGGGTAATTGGGATAACCATCTTCCACTCATTGAGTTTTCTTACAATAATAGCTTTCATGCTAGCATTGGTATGACACTATTTGAAGCTTTGAATGTGAAACGCCCTAAAATATGCTTCAGAATGCCCCATAATTGTAATTTTCATATATCTCAAATTCATGCGTGATCTCAAAAATTCAACTTCATATTCTCGATCAGGGGGTAAAACTGAGCGGGAAATGGATATAACCTGAATTTTAGAGGACCCATAGCGAAAAATAATTTTTGCTAATTTTCGATGTCCAGTGGTAGTTTGCGCCCTAGCCGTGATGTGCCAGCGGCGCAGAGCAGTGTATTTGGTCAGGCACAATAGGCCCGCTTCGCACTAGGGATGCAGACAAGTGTACCATTTTCCTTAGTTTTTTCTATTTCGGCCAAGGGCATTAGGGTCATAGCCCCATGCCCACTTAAGCGTGAAATCACCTATACTTACCCATGTTTCAACTCTATAACTTACAAACACCACTCTCAAACCCCTCTAAGACTCTATCAACTCTCTCATTCAAATCTAAGGAATTCAAGCTCAACTTTAGGACTCAAGAATTTATTTCAAGCTCTAAGACTTCTTAAAGTTCACTTCAAAGAATTCAAGGCCTAAGGTATATGGGTTTCATCCACAGGGTCATTTCACCCATGGAGCCCAACCTTCCCTTTTCATGAAAATTGCATACTTTCAAGTTGTATTACCTATGGATATCTCTTATTAAGGATTATGAATATAAATTATGTGAGGGTTTTATGAAATATTGGTTGATTATGCATGACTATCTATTTCAAGCTTATACCATGAATTGATTTTGTCCATTGAGACTATGCATGTTTTGAGCTATGAAACCATGAACTATTATGAGCTTTTGTGATGGATTTCAAGGTACCCTACATGAGGATTTTACTAAACTATTGGTAGGTTATTTTGAATTGATTTTACTCATCTTTTTATACTCTTGAGTTGTATGATTTTGAACAAGTATCATGAACCCACCATGTGTTTGATAAAGTGTCAAGTCAAGAATTCTCAAGTTATTGATGATCTATTTCATGATTTACAAGTCAAGTGACTATATGATGATAAAGGGCTTTCAATCATATATTGAATTCAAGAAAAGTATCTATGATTTTACAAGTATCAAGTTAAGCCCTATTTCAAGAATTTTTACCTCTTGTAAGCCATTCATGTTAAAGCAAAGGTTCAAGTATGATTATGATCTACTCTCATGTTCAAGTTAGGCTTATTACTAGAGGTCCAGCATATATATGATCTACTTAAGTCATGTTCTTACAAGTTATTCATGTTATGATTAAAGTATGATTATTTCAAGTATTCCATAGTATTTGGCTTAGCACTGATTGAGGCTTAAGATAGGGGCTCGACTCAAGGGGCCCTTAAATAAAGCCTTTAGTCTCTAAACTATGTGCCACCATAAGATTATGATTATTACCCTTGCTATACTAGTGGATTCATCTAGTTCATGTTATCATGTTTGGTTTGCCTTGACAAGTAGAGCACACTTAGACGGGGAGTGTCATGCTCGGTCACCTTAACCGAGGGCATGTCACGCCTTGCAGTCCAAGTTGTAGCTGCTTGGTCTATGTCAGTTGAGGTCACTTCCCACATATGTATGCTATATATATTGTGCAATATGAATGATTTACATGTATGTTTTATTATGAACATTGATCATGCATGCTATATTGAGATTATATCTATTGCTTATGATTATGTATTTTGACTATATTGTCTTATATCTTGTTTTGTTGCATCCTGCATACTTAATACATTCAAACGTACTAATGCATAATCTATACCTACATGATATTACCATATAGGGACCGAAGCTCCTTTCGATCATCCTTTACATGGCTAGTTCGGTACTTCGGAGATAAGCATTGGTGAGTCCTCAAGTCCGAGGATACTATCTATATTACTCTTGCTATTTTGAGACTTCATTATGTTGAACACTTGTTATTATGAGGGTGAGCCTGGAAAGTGTCTTGGCCCTCGCCCTATTCCATGTTAAAGGTGTTGTTGGATATTATGATGTAATTATACTATGAGCTTGACTATTTTATGCTTTTATGAATATCAAGATTTCTCTTAACCTGCTTCCCTTTTTACTATATCTCTTGTTGTTGTTTAATTGCTTCTGTGACCAAGGATGTGTGATTGATATGCTAAGAGGCTTGTTTGGGGTCCCTTCGGGTTCTCATTTGTCGTTTCATGTTTAGGCCCTAGGATTAGGTCGTGACAATATGGTAGGTGGTGTAGATCTCCGATGGGATAGTTTGAGTTGGGAGAAATGGCTTTAATTGGCCCGAATTTGGTATTGGACGCTATGGAGAAGGTGAAGTTGTTTATAGAGAGGTTGAAGACGGACCAAAGTAGCCAAAAGTCCTATTCTGATGTTCGGAAGAGGGATCTTAAGTTTTATGTTGATGATTGGGTGTATGTGAAGGTCTCACCTATAAAGGGTGTAACGTATTTTGGATAAAAGGACAAGTTGAGTTCTCGGTATGTAAGTCCTTATGAGATTGTTGAGCAAATTGGGAATGTGTTTAAAGGGTGGATTTGCCTCCGGATTTAAGTTCTATTCACTCGGTTTTCCATGTGTCTATGTTGAGGAAGTTGGTTGGTGATTCTAGTGCTATTGTGTATTTGGAAGGTGTTGAGGTTGAAGAGAACTTGTCTTATAAGGAAGTTCTGGTTAAGAGTTTGGATAGGCAAGTGAAGCAGCTTCATAACAATGATGTGGCTTCAGTTAAGGTACTTTGGAGAAATCAACATATATAGAGAGGTACATGGGGGCGGGGTTGGATAAGATGAAACAATATCCCCCATTTTTTCCAATCTACTAAAGCCTAAGGTATTAGGTTCTTCCTTTTCCTAGTGGTCCTAATTCTTTCACTCTTGGGTTTCATGACATGACAGCATACATGTGCACGAAAATAAATTTTAAAATGTTTTGACTGATTTGAATACGTCTTGATATGAGTTTTAATGACTTTATGATTTTCAAGTGATGAAATATGAATTATATATTAAGTTTGATGTTTCATGTTCTAAGTCAAGCCTTTCAAACCTTGTTCTAGAAAATTCGAGGACGAATGTTTCCAAGGGCGAGATGATGTAAGACCCAGACTTTGTACGACCTCAATGGAGCTTGGAAATTTGGTTTTGGAAAGTTTTGGACCAAAGAGATGCTTCATAGAAGCATTCACGGTACATATGGTGCTATATGGACCATGTGGAGCCTCTTTGAAGTGGCCTTTGGCCTTGTGTGGGTTATGAAAGCCTTAATGTGGAGTTTAGAACCAAGTCATACCACACTTTGTCCCCACACAGTCCGTGCGAGGCCATGTGGACCGTGTGGTGGACCATGTGGTAGTGTTGGGCTTGCGACTCCATAGTTTTGAGCCTAAGGCAAGTGGTATGACCCCTCTCGTGGATCGTTTGGTGTTTCACGGTCCGTGAGGCCCTTACATATAGGTGCCAAAGTGAAAATTTTCTAAGTATTGAATCACTGTCTTGGAACTTGGTTGTTAAAGAATTCTTTTTCTAAGTGATGCTTCACAAAGGAGGCATATGATCTGTATACCTTTGTACGAAAAGAGAAGCCCTTCGTATGGGTGTTGGTGTGCATTTTTCGAAGTATGGAATTCCTTTAGCTAAGCTTTTCATAAGAACCAATAGAAGGGTCAATTTTAAATGATCATATCTCTTAGCACAAAATGAAATGGGTAGCCCACGACCTATCAAATTCAATCTCTTTGAATTAGCTTTCCAACACATCTGGTTTCACTGCATTCCTAGTTCGTATCAAGAAATTATGTCAGTTTTCGTAAAGCTCGTTTGTGCAGTATTTTCTGGGATTTGGCTAAGTGTGGCTTCACAGGAGGGTTTCACGGTCTGTGTGACCTTGTATTGACCGTAAGACCTTGTCACGGGACCCATGGAAAGAAATTTTATTCTACTTTATTAACGGTGTTTTTGTAATTATCACTACTCCTGAGGGACCTTTGTGACTTCCTATGCTATCATAAGACCACCAATGGACCTAAACTCTTCTCCTCTCATTCAAATTCATTCTCACACTTAGAATTATTTCAACTCTCCCTTAAGAACTCTCTCAAAGACTCTTGTGAAGACTAAGCTTGGGAATCAAGGGAAGACTCTTTCTTCATCAAATTTCTTCTTGAATCTTCTCAATTACCTAAGGTATGTGGGATTAATTCTTAGTACCTTTCAACCAAGAAGACCCAAACTCTTTTTACACTTGATTTATAGAATTTTTCTTACTTTAAATAAGGGTTTTGAAGATTAGTTTTTACTAAATTCAATCAAAGTATGGGCTAAACTTTATTGTTGATTTTAAGTTGATTTAATCTCGAATATGTTGAATTGCGATATACTTATGAAGACTTGAATATGCATTGTCCCTTTAAAATTTGATTTAAGCATGGGTAATCTAAAATGTTATTTGAATGTGGTTTTACTTATAGATTTACTTGAATTTCATATTAAATTATTGATTTAAGATTGGATCTATATTCCCATGATAATTTCACATCATTCATGGCATATGAATTCATGAGCATTGGATTTTACAAAGTTTATAAAGTGGCTTAAGCCCAATTATATTTATGTATATGATTTTGATAAGATTATAGATATGACAAGAATATGATCACATATATGTATATAATATGTCTCTTTGAGTATTTTGGATTCTTGCACCATTTTGTATATATTCATGAGCTAATCCTATGCATGAGAAGCATGATATAACTATGATTTGTCTTTTGAACTCAAGTATGAACGTTTATGAAATGTGTTTGGCTTTTGAGCCCACGCATGCATCGAAATGATTTGAAATGACTAATGCCTCTTTTGAAAACACGTATATGTATAAGTATTGTCCTAGGATGTTTGACTTAGCACCGATGGATCAGGGGCGTCAAGGCTATCCTCGAGGGTCCTCTCCCTTTTGAAACGACCCCAAAAAGTGCCCGAAAATGTGCCTCGAAAGTGTCCGGAATTGTAATTTCTATATATCTAAAAATATGTTCCTTATTTCGAAAATCCAACTTCATATACTTGTTCAGGGGGTAAAATTGAGTGGGAAATAGGTCTAACCCGAATTTTAGAGCAACTGTATCAAAATTCAAAAATTGCAAAAATGCGATTTAGAAGGGTCAACTTTAAAAGGTCATATCTCTTAGCACACAAAGAACTAGGTGTCCCACGACCTAACAAATTAAAAATCTTTGAATTAGCTTTCCAACACACTTGGTTTCACCTCATTCCGAGTTCGAATGGAGAATTTACGCTCATTTTTGTGAAACTCATTTGTGTAGAGATGCAAATTCTAGTGAGTAATCCACGACGCGGAGCAGTGTTATTTTGGTCCCTTTTTTTACTTCGGTCAAAGACTTTCAAGTCTCGGTCCTAAGGGTCCTCATACTTGAAAATACCTATACTTAGTCTTATTTCACCCTCATATCGTCCTAAACATTCTCCAATACTCACCAAAACACTTAGCCAAAATATTTACTTCCAAATTCAAGTCCCAAAACCCTCATCCAGATCTAAGGAATTCCTTTAAGTTTCAAGTCTCTATTAAAGTCTTCTTGAAGAAATTCTTCAAGTTCAAGGTATGTGGATTTCAACTATTGGGTCCTTTCACCCATGGTGCCCAATCCTCTTTTCTACTTAAATTGCATGATTTAAAGTTGATTTTTCATTTGGGCTTTGCATATTAAGAAATTTACTGCACAGCGATTTGAGTTCATCAAAGTATGGGTGTTTTAGCATATTTTGAGCCATAAATCTTGGATCTAATGTAAGATTTGAGGAGGAGTTTTGATATACATTTCTTGAGGATGTTGCAAGGTGTTGAATAATAGTTTTACAATGGATTTTCTTGCATAATTTCACCCTTGAATTGCATGGTTTTACACTAGCACTATACACCCTTCAAGTGTTTGATAAAATATTTTTTTAAGGATTCTTTAAGTTTTGATGATCTATTGGTTGAGTTATGATTCAAGTGACCCTTTGATGATTATGAGCTTACTAAGGATGTGCTTAAGTCATGAAAATGTTGATGATGTTGTAGGGCCGGATTAAGCCCCTTTTCTAAGATTATACCTCTTGTGAACCTTTGATGTTTGATGATAATGAAAGGATAATGATGATGATCTATTCTTATGATTGAAGTTAAGCTCACCATATTAGGTCAATGATGTTAACAACTACTCATGCCATGTCTCTATATTTATTGCAAGTTATTGAAGTATGATTATCTTATATATATTTCGTGGGATTAGACTTAGCACCGAGTGGACTAGAGGCAAGTTCCCAAGTTCTAGAACTACGTGCCACCGTAGGTAAAAGGATTAGAGGCGAGTCCCCAAATCTCTAAGAGGTGAGTACCCTAAATATGAGGGCTTGAGGCGAGAACCCGAGTTCGGGATTGAGGCGAGTATCCGAGTCCAAAAACTAGAGGAGAGTACCCGATTCACATGAGGCTTAGTGGATCCACTTAGGCATTAGGAGGTTTACCTTGGCAAGTAACTTCCCCCTTTCTTCCAATGTAGGGTTGACATCAGGATTCCGAGTTCTAACTCGCTTGGTCTTATATTGTGTCGGTTAAGGTCTCTTCCCACACTTATGTATTATAATTTATCTGAGTCGAATGAACTATAAGCATGTTTTACTTCACGCATCATTCATACATGTCATATTATTATTATATTATTCATTGCTTATTATTATTATGAATTTTGATTATGATGTCTATCTTTTGTTGCATTGCATCTGTTGACACCCAATTTTGACCCTCCACATTTTAAATTAATTATTGAGTTTCTTCAATTTTTAACAATGTGAAATAATTATCTTCGAAAAGATATATATATTATTTTAGAGTTATATTTATTCAAAAAACATTCTAAAAAAAAGATTTTATTTTCTTATTAATTATCTTAATTTAATTATAAATTATTTCAAAATTAATTATTTCACTTTGATATTTCAAGAAACTCATTAATTGATCTAATTTAATTTGTTGTGTATTTAAATTCAATCCTGCATTTTTTTCCGAACCTGCGTGCTTTCGTCTTTTCTACTTTTCCCTTCTCTTTTTCTTACTTTAGTATATTCTTTCTCTTTTTTTACTTCCTTTTTCTTTTATGGGATCCACGTGTCCCTCTTTCTTCTTCACTCTCTACAACACAAGAACACATACACAAAAATGATCAAAAAGTTTTCAGCAAAAGCTGGCAACAAAAAATTTCTCCAACGTTCAGATTTTGAATTTTGAATTCAAATTCAAAATTCTGTTTTTCGGCCTACATTACCCCTCTTCAACACTTGTTTTTGGGGGGTTGATCATTCTAAAAAGGAAAAATAAGGCAAAGTTTTCATAAAAATAGTTCAAAATTTTTTCAAAAATTGTTCTGATCTTAAATATTTTTCAAAAATTGGTGGTGGAAGCTCTCTCCTAAGTTCGCCGATGTCTCGGTGTCGCAACTCCATAATAGGTAGTTTTCTCATTTCGTTGATGTTTTAATTCATAAATATATAAAAATCTAAAAAAAAAATTAAAAAAAATCTTGCGTTATTTTGAAGATTTTGCTGTTAAACATGTTTATCTTATAACCAGCCTCATGTCTTGTATTTTCTTGTTTGTTTACTGTTTCGGTTGAGCTATAACGTTGACTACAACTTTGTTTAATGTTTATTAATCTAGACTTTATTCTTGTTCAAATTTTTAGCCTCTTGATTTTTTAACAATGTTAGTATTTTATCTTGAAGTCTAGGTATTTCTCCTTATTTGTTATAAATTATGACATCTTTGGTTAAAAATAAATTAAAGTATTTTTCGTTCAATAGTTTCATTCTTAGTTTCAAAGCTTTTGGAGTTTTCATATATTAATTTAGTATCAAGATCAATGCGTTTTAGGTGTTGAACTTTAGCTTCAAGTTAATGAGTTTTCATATGTTGATTTTAGTTTCAAAAATATGAAACATGATGGTTCTTAATCTCAACTTAATGAATTTTATTTGCTTATTTTAATTCAAGTTTAAGAAGTTTTATATATTAATTTTAGTTTTCAAAGGATATGAATGAATATCTTGACTTTGGTTGTAAGTCATTGAGTTGTGGATTTAAATATTTTTTGGATCTCTAATCTTTTTTTTTTACTTGTCTTTGTGCATTTGTCCGAATCTTCGAGGCTCCTACCTTGAATTTCTCGGGGCCATGAAGGCCCAAGCAGTTTGGAGAGTTAGTTGTACAGGTTAAAGAAGTTTTATATAGTAATTTTAGTTTTCAAAGGATATGAATGAATATCTTGACTTTGGTTGTAAGTCATTGAGTTGTGGATTTAAATATTTTTCGGATGTCTAATCTTTTTTTCTTTTTCTTGCCTTTGTGCATTTGTCCGAGTCTTTAAGGCTCCTACCTTGCATTTCTCGGGGCCATGAAGGCCCAAGAAGTTTGGAGAGTTAGTTGTACAGGTTAAAGAAACTGCACTATTGTCACGACCCCACCCCGGGGCCGTGACTCGTGCCGATAGGGCACTTGAGCTAATCTTAAACCACAAAGGTTCCAAAATTAGTTCACCAAATTCTGCCGAAATTTCGGCAGAGTTTCCTCTATTTTACTGACTAAACCCACCTGCAAGAAAAGCCAGCAGCGACCA
>JAABOM020060281.1:0-12003 GCA_011800125.2 Solanum clarkiae
TATATATATATATATATATATATATATATATATAAACTTAGCATTGGTTCCCTGGTATTAGTGTGAATTTTCTGTCAATTGTGATCTCTAGCAAGTTTTTTGCCTTCAAACTCATTATTTATGTGTTGCTTAACTATCGATGGAAATGATAGATGCTATCATGACTCGAGATTTCGAGTCATGATAATTAAGTCTTCAAATTTTAAAAAAAATACTCTCCAGATTTGGTAAGAACAAGGTACGTTTCATAAATTTTAATATCCATTAATGTTATTATTTTTATCTTATATTTTTTATTTAATTATTAAAAGGTAGAATATGAATTTAACAATTTGTTTTTATTTAGCGCGATACCTACTAGTCTTCAAAAATATTTTAAATTTAAAATAATATTTTCAAAATTCACTAAAGAAAAAAAGATAAAAGATTTTTTTTAAAAAAAAAAAACATATGTTTCTTTCTTTTTTTTCTTCAAACACGATAGCTTGCTTTCTCCTAAATATTAAAATTTTGATAATTCACATTTGTAATCCTCTCATCTTTTTATTTTTAAATTTTTATTTCATGTACTTCTATTTTATAATTGTTATTGATTCATTGATAATTTTTCAACTTCTTTTTTGGTTTCTCAACATAATATTTCAAGAATAAAGTTTACTGGCACAAAAAATTATTTAGTCGATTCTCATCTTAAATATCATACAGTTTAATAATTAAATAAATATAAGATGAAAATAATGAAATTTAATTGATATTAAAATTTATGAAGAATATCCTGTTCTTATCAAATTTAGAGAGTAGTTTTCAAAAAAGTGTTAATTTAACTACGATTATATTAAGATTTGTTAATATACAAGTGCACTTGACCAAATGGAGACAATATGTGATAGAGGGGAGCCAAATCCCACTCGCTTGTAAGTTGTCACTCTCCTCTCTTGCTAAAATAGTTGTAATCTTGTATATACTAAAATAATAAACTTCAACTATATATAGTTATTGTTGAAAGTTTTTCAGAAAATGTAAAGATTATGTTAAGAAAATAGAGAGATTATGCTAGGTGGATTACTGGATTTGTACAGCTAGCTATGGCCTGAAATATGATGACTTGTTTACGTGTTCGGCATGTTTAGGTGCTATATTTAGTGTAATTATATTTATCTGTCCGTCTATATATATCTCTTATGGGGATAGTGTCTTATGACCAAGATGTCCTAATTTGAACAGCTATACAATTTTTGTCATTTGTAAAGACAAAAACTAAAGCCGCGTAATCCCCCATGTTCTATGTAGTTTCGTGATGTATGAGTCACTGTTAAAGAAATAGGACTTAGCGATAGACAAATTTTATAATTAAACATTAAAGTCTGTGATGAAATCTGCTACAACGAGGACGGAGTAGCTGAAGAAGAAGAAGCAGTGAAGAATTACAGAGGCACAGAGAGCTCAGAGAAAAAGGAGAGCTATCCCTCTTTCATTTCACTGAAAAATGAATTGTCTAATTACACTGTACAATGAGAGTTTATATACTAGTGGTTAACTAACTAATTAACCACTCTAACTAACTCCTAATCACATCATTAACTATTAACTGATTTCTTAACAAACTAAACTCCCTACTTAACTAATTGCTATCCTTAACACCCCCCTTCAAGCTAGGTAGTGTAAACAAGTTCAACACTCCTAGCTTGCACAAGAGATAGGTGTGTTGTGATCTACTCAAAGCTTTAGTGAACAAATCTGCCTCTTGATCCTTGGATGCAACATGAGATGTATTGATTGTCCCATCTTGGATCTTCTCTCTTATGAAGTGCAAGTCTATTTCAATATGCTTAGTCCTTTCATGGAATATAGAATTTGCAGCAATTTGAATTGCAGCCTTACTGTCACTGATCAACTCTACTGGAGTTCTAATGTCAATCTTCAACTCATTGCAGATTCCTACCAGCCATATCACCTCTGAAACAGCTGCAGTCATGCTCCTATATTCTACCTCTGCTAAGCTCCTAGAAACAGTGCTCTGCTTCTTTGATTACCAGGAGATTAAGGAGCTGCCCAGCTTTACTACATAACCAGTGATCGACTTCCTTGTGTTAGGACATCCCGCGTAGTCTGCATCACAAAATGCAGTCAATTGTGTTGCCTTTTCTGAGCTTAGTAGGATCCCTGGACCTGGTTCATTCTTTATATATCTTACCACCCTGTATGCTTCTTCCATATGGGATCTTTTGGGACTTTGCATAAACTGACTTAGCATGTGAACAGCATATGTTATGTCTGGTCTGGTCATGGTCAAGTACAGCAGCTTCCCAATCAATCTTTGATATGGTCCTAGATCTTCTAGCTCAGCATCTGTCACCAAGTCACTCACATACTTATTATATTCCACTGTAGTCAGCCTTTGATTTGCATTCCATTGGAGTGCTTGTTGGTTTAGATCCTGACAGTACCAATTCCTTGATCAACTCAAGTGCAAACTTTCTTTGGTTCATGAGGATTCCTTCCTTTGATCTTGCTATCTCAATTCCAAGAAAGTATTTCATCTAACCCAAGTCCTTGATCTTAAACTTTTCCTGCAAAGCTGCCTTGGCTTCCTGGACCAAAATATGATCATTACCTGTGATTAACATATCATTAACATAGACTAGAATGATTACTATGTTGTCTCCCTTCTTTCTTGTGAACAAAGAGTAGTCATAGGGACTTTATGTGAATCTTGAGCCAGTAAGAGCCTCAACAAGATGCAAGTCCCACTGTCTTGATGCTTGCTTAAGACCATACAAGGATTTGTGCAGTCTACATACTTGCCTATTCCCCCCTTGACTGCCAAAACCTGGTGGTGGTACCATGTAAACCTCTTCTACCAAGTCACCATTGAGGAATGCATTGAAGATATCTAGTTGATGCAAACACCACTGATTTGAAGCAGCCATGGTAAGCACCAACCTGACAGTAACCATTTTAACTACAGGGGAAAAGGTTTTCTGATAATCTAAACCCTCCTACTGAGTATATCCCTTAGCTATCAGCTTGGCTTTACATCTTGCAACTGTACCATCAGCTTTATATTTTACTTTGAACACCCATTTGCAGCCTATAGGAGTCTTACCAGAGGGAAGTTCAACCATGGAGCAAGTGTGGTTTTCTTGCAAAGCAGCTAGTTCCAAGTTCATGGCATCCACCCATAAAGGGTCTGTGATTGCTTCATCATATGAATGGGGTTCTCTGATAGGGGTGATTTTGGATAAGTAGGCCTGATAATGAGGACTAAGATTGGTGTGGGATATGTAGGACTATATGGGGTAAAGACAATTGGATGTAGTAACTGGAGTTTGATCTACCACATACATAATCATGTAACCAAGCAGGAGTAGTTCTGGACCTATTGGATCTTCTAGGAGCAATAGATGATGGTAAAGGAGCAATATCAAGCAATGGAGGTGTGGGCATATGGTGAGGGAGTGTTAGAGGTTCAGCAGTAATGAGAGGATATGTTAGAGGTTCAGCAGTAATGTGAGGAGTGAATGAGGTGGATGGTGGAATGGTTAAGGGCTCTGTGCTAGGTGTTGTAAGAAGTCCATTTGGGAATAACTGCAACTTGTTGTCCTTGATCATCTGGAAAGGGAAAATATGTTCTCTGAACACCATATCCCTGCTGATGAAGAAGGTTTTTGTGAGCATGTTGAAGAGTTTGTAACCCTTTTGTGTGGAACAGTATCCTAGTAACACAGCTGCAACAGCTCTTGGAGAAAACTTATCTCCATTATGCAAATTAGTGGCAAAACATAAGCATCCAATGACCCTCATGTGATGTAAAGATGGTTCTCTACCATAGACTATTTCAAAAAGAGATTTACCAGACAAAACCTGCAGGGGCAGCCCGTTAATCACATAGACAGCATTGAGGACACATTCATTCTAGAACTTCAATGGCAAGAAGCCTTGTAAATGAATGGCTCTAGCAACCTCCAAAATGTTCTTGTGTTTTCTCTCAACCAGCCCATTCTGTTGAGGTGTGTGGACATAGTAACTTTGATGAACAATTCCAAGGGAATTAAACAAAGCATTACAGTTAAAATTGAGAAATTCAGTGCCATTATCACTTCTAAAGACCTTCACTTGTGCACCAAATTAATTCTTTATCAGTGTAAAAAATTGTATAAGGATGAAAACAACATCACTTTTATCCTCAACATATACACCCAAGTCATTCTACTACAATTATCTATCAGAGTAAGAAACAATCTACAACTATCATGACTAACAACTCTATATGGACCCCAAACATCTCCATGTATGATAGAGAAGATATTGGTGCTTCTACTAGAGTTGCTAGGAAATGGCATCCTAGTCTGTTTAGCCAGTAGGCAAATAGTACAATTTTGAATGTCATGACAGCCTCTCTCAATCTTCAGTGTAGGAGTTTGGTGCAACACTTTGATAGGGGTATGTCCAAGTCTTCTGTGCCAGGTTTCCACATCTTCAGCTTTATCTACAATGTTATTGTTGATTAGATTGGCACTTATTGTTTTGGTACTGCCCTCCTTCTTTATTGGCAACTGGATATTGTACAAACCATCAACTTCTCTACCAATCCCCCTCACCACTCCATTGAATAGATCCTGCATAATACAGAGATCAGGGAAGAAAGTGACAGCGCACTTTAAATCTCTGGTTAGTTTGGACACTGATAGCAAGTTGTTCTTGAATTCAGGAATACACAGAACATTTGTGATGGTATCCCTATTATCTAACTTGTACTTTCCCACACATGCTATGTCTAATGCATTACATTTGGCAAATACACTCTACTAACATTCTCTATAGTAATCTAACTAATTCCATCCAACAAATCTTTACTATGGACCATATGATTGGAGTCTCCAGAGTCTATTATCTATTTCCTAAGGGCTGGACTGTTGGTGGCCAAAAAAACTTGTTTTCTCTGAGTTAGAAGGGATTTCCTTTTGGAGCATTTTCAAAATTTGATCATATTGTTCCTGAGTGAACATCATTCCTCCTCCTTGATTTGAGCTGAATGTATCCTGAGATGAGGATTCTGCTTGTGATAGAACTTTACCCTGGCAAGGCTCATGTCCACCTGAATTGGTCACTGCATTGGTTGTGTATTGTGATGAACATACATTCTTCTTCTTGGATTTGTGATCTGTTGGATATCCATGGATCTTGTAGTATGTCTCCTTTGTGTGTCCTTTCCATTTGCAGTATTCACAAAATAAGTGTGCATTCTTTCCTTTATAATTTCCTCTGTCATACTGTTCTGATGCAAGACTAGATGAACCACTCTGATTTCCTTTGGTTGAATAACCAGATCCACCAGAGTTATATTGGTTCAATCATGTCCTGTTGTTGAACAAGACTATACCACCTCTTGATTCATCAGCTGATTTTCCCAAATTTCTTTGACTCTCCTTAGATATCAGCATTGCATATGCCTTGTTGATGTTGGGAACAGGCACCATCATCAGAATTTGGCTCCTTGCTTGTAAATAGGTCTCATTCGAACCTATCAAAAACTGCAGCAGACGTTGGTATTGATAATGTTCCATATACTTTCTTGACCCTGCACATTCATAACCAGGATAAGGCACTAATGAGTCATATTCCACCCACAAGTGCTTCAGTTTGGTGAAATAACTTGAGATGGATGAAGTTCCTTGTGTTAATTTTATAGTCTCCTTGTGCAATTGGAAAATTCTCGAGCCATTTTCCTTATCAAATCTTTCCTTCAAATCACTCCAAACAGTATATGCATTAGAAGCATAGGCTACACAACTAATCAAATCACTGCTCACTGAGTTCATAATCCATGATAGTACTATGGCATTCACTTTCTCCTACAAATCGTGAAGTGAAGCCTCAAATATGTCCTTCGCATGTCTCCCGTCAACAAAACTCATTTTACTCTTCTCTACTAGTGCGATCCTCATAGATTTACTCCACAAGGCATAATTCTCTGGACCAGTCAGTTGAAAAGAGATTAGAGAACTACCTGGTGTGTCACAAGCTTGTAGATATAGGGGATGATTTGCATCTATTGTTGTACTCATTCTAGTAGTTCTTCTTCCAGTATCATCTTCTCCAATTTCCGCCATTGTTGGTTTGACCTAGCTTCGACCGAGTGCCTCGATTGACCTTTTCAATGGAATGTGGTGCGCCCAATTGTAACCTGCTCTGATACCATGATGAAATCTGCTACAACGAGGAAGGAGTAGCTGAAGAAGAAGAAGCAGTGAAGAATTACAGAGGAACAGAGAGCTCATAGAAAAGGGAGATCTATCCCTCTTTCATTTCACTGAAAAATGAATTCTCTATTTACACTGTACAATGAGAGTTTATGTACTAGTGGTTAACTAACTAATTAACCACTCTAACTAGCTCCTAATCACACCATTAACTATTAACTGATTTCTTAACAAACTAAACTCCCTACTTAACTAATTGCTATTCTCAACAGTTTGTCACTAATTCTATTTGATATATATTAGCTGTGGATTTTATCATAAATTTCATAAGCTATGAGAAATTTAATGATGAAATTCATAGCTAATTTTATTTTTTTAATTAATAATCACGTGTTTTGTAGAATCAGGCCAAATACATCATAAAAGGTGTCCCGACATTTATTTATCCTTGTTCTTTTATGTTTTGTCCCTTTTAATATTTCCCGTCGAAGTGGGATAAAGAGTTCGTCTTCTCATTTTCTGTTTGACTATTTTGGCAAGGCAAAGATTTGTCATTTCAGCATATTTAGCTAGAATACTGGACTAGGTGAACAGTATTTAATTAATTACATCACAATTCAAATATTCTTGGGCTTAATTCAAAGCACATGACTTCAATATCTTTTCGATTAATTACATATAAAGTTTATTAGTTCAAAGTAACTAAGCACATGCATGCATGTCCTTCCAAAGAGCTAGCCATGAATTGCTATTCTCCTCTCTATATGATGCTAGAGACTAGAGTACATTGTTAATAATCATTAAGTGGATAATTGCGCAGAGAGAAAATAAATATAGAATTATAATATATAGGGGTCGCGCGATTCGCTTACTAGAATTATTTATTTCGAGATTAGTTATCTTGATAGTATTTTTAATTGACCGTTTGTAATATTTGGGATTAGTTATCTTGGTAGTGTTTTTAATTGATCGTTTGTTATAATTGAGATTAGTTATCTTGATAGTATTTTTTATTGACCGTTTGATTTGTCGTATCAAAACTAACAAGCATGGTATATTCTAAGTTTGTTTACCAAAAATCCTTCATCTTATTTAGTTTTAAAAAAATTGAAGGGCCTAAATGGTATCTTTGTTATATTTATTGTTTTATTCGCAATAACTAATCTCTGTACCACTATTACACTCTTTGCCAGAGATAAATCATCCTGGTGCTAATCACTAATCTTGGTACTCCCTTCGTCCATCTTTACTTGTCTTTTACTGACTTGGCACAAGAATTAAAAAGTAATAACTGATAGAGTGATTTTATCAAATTACCCTTTAAATATAATAGATATAATGTCTTGAAAAAAGTAATATGAAAATGCTATAATTAATTATAAAGGTAAGTTAGGAACTAAAAAAGACAAGTAATCTAAAAATTAGTAATCTAAGAAAGAATAAGACTCTCTATAAATTTTTGTCCCTGAACAATCTTTGATTGTGTAACATATAACACAACTCTTATACCACCCAAAAAGAAAAAGAGCAAATTTTTGCTAATGTTGTAATGGGAAGTGAAAACGTTTCCACACAAAAAAGTCATGGCGATACATAGGGATCGTCGCGTAGAATATACATTTCAACAAATTTTATTCATAGGAGAAAATTAAAAGAAAAATACTTCATATTTCATGAATACTTTGATATAGTCGTCATTAAATTTTTACTTTCCATGATAACTTTAAGAATTTCTGTTAAAACTATCAGTTATTGTGGTGACATTTCATGGGCCAATCAAGAATTTGGGTGCGGATTCTTGAAAATTCAGTTATTTTTCTCATATTTTGTATATGTATTAAATGTTCTATTATACTTTGTAAATATTTAATTGTGAATTTTATTATCATTAAAAATTAATTTAAAACTATTAGAAGAATCTATAAATTAAAAATTTTGAATCCCCCCGGCATATTTTTAGCACAAAATTAAACTTTTAATAATATAGATTTGTGGCGATTGAAAATTAGCATAAACATGCGCACAACTGTGTGAGTGTTTAGCAAATCCTGCAATGATTAGATTGTGTTGCTACTTAAGAATCAAATCTCATTATAATCCAAATAACAATTAAATAATGCATTTAGATAGTGACAAGAAACCCTAAGCATCAAATGATGGATGGATAAATTCTCTAATTCCACCAACATGCCAAATATTTTTCTAACAAATTATAAATTGAAGTGTCACCACCATATAATCTAGGAGGAATCTTGACATATATCTAATTGCCCCCAAGAACTTGGTCATCAATGATTTTATCAGTTGTAAAAAAAGCAATTTAGTATACAAAACATCATGCGTCAGCTGAAGAATCGTACTAAAAATGTGATGTAGTCATTTATCCTGATACAAACAATAGTGATTTTTATATGTTATAAACCTTTTTAATTTTGTATTTTATATTTTAAATTATATACCATAATTGTGTTTTGGGGATGCAAGATATTAGCTGCTGTTTTCCTTTAACTAAAAATTGATTGGTGGATTATATAAACAACAAACAATGGCGCAAATGGCTTGACAAGTGATAATGAAGTTCCTGAAATATAAACATGTGAGTCGCATCACGTATTTTATGCCCATGCAAATATGGTTACATTGATAAAAAAACAGAGAATTCCCACATGGAAGAAATTAAATGCTTGTAACAGAGGGAGAGTCCATGTGTGCTCACATGGTTTTGCTCAAGGAGAGACGTGTGTTTCATTTTCAAGGCTTGACAAATTTGACCATCAACCATACAACATTAATATATTTAGGGGTGTGAGTGCATCGCTTTAATCCATTAATATTTTCAAATTATATAATAGTATTAACTTTTCAACTACTCTACTTTTATACGCCCGTACTGAAAGAATAATATTGTAAAATCATAGTTGAAGCATCTGAAAAAATATAATATTAAGTAGCTGAAACAGGCATGTCAAAGCCGACGAAATATTTGGATGGGGTTGCACGTAATAAAGGAGGAGGAGAAGCGACTGAAAGAACATAATTAAGTAGCTGAAGCAGGCACGTCAAAATCGATGGAATATTTTAATTGGACCGCATGTAATAAAAAAGGAAGAAAACCAAACATATCGTCACCAACAATTGTCTGCTTCATAGTAATAATCAACATTAGATTTATTAAAATTATTTTAATTTCTCTTCGATATGATAAGATTCAGTTTATTTAAATATTGTAAGTACAAGTTTGAACACAAAAGTGTTTGGCAAAAACTTTTTGATGTTTTTACTGTTTGAAAAATAATAAATTAAGAAAACATGAAAAACTTTAATAATAGAGATAGATCCACCAATTCTACTGCTATGAAATAAATTAACCAAAAGCAAGAAAAAATTAAATTGTATGGGTGAAAAATACTAATCAAATTGGAAGTCAAGAAAGATTTATTATCCAATAAGCGAAATTAGAGCATACCAGAGGAAAAATATTCAATACCTTAGAGTTTGCTATTCAAAATCACTAAAATAGTAATTAGTATTTGGATATTTCGAAATTAATTTAGTTTCAATAGAAGTATAATAGGTTTGAGAATTAAAACTTAACTTAGATATTAATTACCTATTAGCTTGTAGATGTTTCATCACTCCAAGAGAAAAAAAATTAACACTTAATTATTTTATCGGTTTTTTCAATTTTTAAATAGGAAAGTATTAGTAAATAGAAAAAGTAGTATCTACCATCATCCAGGTCTCTTTATTTTTCCAAATCGATTTATTTTCTATCATTTTATTTAACTGAAATAGAGCCTTGGTCCCATGACGAATTTTTAATCATTTTATTTTATGGTCCCAAAGGCAGGAGGGACAAGAGCCTTTGCAATTAAGAATTTAAGACAACAAAAGATGGTGACCATATTTTCAGAAACCAAACATTCTTTCTCTGAATAATGTTTTTTTGACATAAAATATGAAATACATTGAACATTATGGTGGCTACAAATTAACTAAGATAGAAATTTAATTTTATAATATTTTCGGAGAATTATCATTTCTCTTGGCTCTAGCAAAGTTCTTAAGTATGAACAAGGAGTGATGAATATGTATCGTGTTTAGTTACCATTAGATATTATCTGCGTGTTCCATTGGTCGTCAACTGATCATGTGCGTCAAAACTCCGCATCGCTACTCTTCTTACTATTTTTGCATAATTTGTTGATTTATATGTATGAAAATATACATGCACTTCATTATTTTATTCTAATATTGTTAGAAATTTTTCGAGGCTCAAACAGAAAGCAGGTCGACATGCCTCCTTGATCAGTTTGAGGGTGTAGCTATAATTTCTTGCAATAGCTAAGCTGCTTCAACTGCCTGCTTGAGATGTCTACATGAGCAACTTGAGGATATATTTGTAATTTAGAGCTTATGTGAGGCCAATAAAAAATATTCCGCGTGCTTTTAAATTTTATCTTTTCAAGGCAGTTGTAGTTTGCGTGTTTTTTAATTTAATCTTTTCAAGGCAGCTGCATATTGGCATATCTATTTCAACTGCTTCATAATATTTCTTTAGCTGCTTTAGTTATAATTTTATAATAATTTTTGAAATATATATAAAAAAATCTATCAATGTCACATAAATCGGGAATAAAAAGTAATTTATATTGGTTGCTTGCTTGAGCAGCTTTCGTTGGGCCAAAAAAAAATAATTCGTGGGTTTTTTAATTTAATCTTTTCGAGGCAGCGGCGTATTGACGTATCTACTTCAACGACTTCATAATATTTCTTTAGCTACTTCAATTATAATTACAATGTCTTCTAAAATATATAGAAAAAATATATCGATGTCACATAAATCGAGATTAAAAAATAATTTATATTGGGCTCGTGCTAGCACGGGCTTTTGACACCAGTGTGTGTGTATATATGTGTGTGTGTATGTATATGTGTGTGTGTGTCTATATATATATATAGTGTGTGTGTATATATATAAATATATATGTATATATGTATACATATATATACAGTATCTATTATTAGGACTTGTAAAGTTTATCGATCTTGTATCAAGAATTCTTGTATCTTTGATATAAATATATGAAAAGTTGGCTCTGAAGGTGAATGAGCTATGTACATATTTGTAAGGAACTAAATGACCCAAAGGCATTTGAACTGTAATTTTCCCAACAACATAACATGCAATTCATATTGTATGTGAGAAAATATTGATTTAAGCAAACATGGTATATTTATTCAAACTTGTATCTGGCTAACTGTATCTTCTTCTTCTTCTAAGTATATATCTATGATCAGATCATTAGATACAGAACGGACACGACTTATTTGATGAATGCATTATTGGATATTTGATACTACTATATGTATCTAGATAGCTACATCTCCTTTTAATATATATACACACACTGTATCTGATCTCTAATGAGAGGGGTGAAAGAAATAGAGATACACAATTCACTGAGGGAGAGGGACAAGAGAAAGAGAGATACGCAGGTATACAAAGGGAGAGCCACAAGAAAAGGAAAAAGGCAAGTGAGAGAGTGCGTAACACGCTTTCAGTCTCTTGGTTGAGTATAGCGTATTTTATAAATTTTCTCACATTTATATGAGTTTACATCTTTTCTCTTGGCATATATATTTTTTTTCCTCCTGAGTAGAACATTAGTATGCCTCAGCTAAAGAAATCATATATATGTAGATAAGTCTTGTTTCGTGATCAAACCTAGAAAAGTTAAATTTAATTATAAATTTATAAAAAGATAAATAATTTATAATAAAATTATTTTAATAAATT
>JAABOM020060282.1:0-12001 GCA_011800125.2 Solanum clarkiae
ATCTTCAGAAAAATAATCTCGTTCTTCTTTAGTAAAAACAGCGAAAAATCAATCTCTAAATTCTTTATATTTTGGTTGATAAAAATTTTTAGAAATCTTTTTTCTTGCCGGGGAACCCGGACTAAAATCAATTTTTTTCACTATCCATGTAAACCAGTTGGAAAATTCATTTCGGAATCTGTAGGATCACTAAATCGATCATTTTCTCCTCGAGCAATATTATTTTTATCAACAACAATCTTATCATAATCTATTTCTCTAATTTGCGAAGTAGAAGCACGAGAAGGCATATCAACAATATAATCTACTGGAGAAATATATGAGGACACAGATCTTGTTAATCTAGACGATGAATCAGTAATTCTAGGGATATCCTGGGATTTAAATTTTAAAGTAACACATCCATCTTTAGTCTGATTAATCTCAGAAATTTCTTCACTAGTAATAGTCTGAGGAATAGCAGCTTCTTCAATAACCCATTCATTAGGAAAATCAATTTCTTCCCACTTTATTGATCTCCTAGTAATAATCTTAGACTTAGAAAAATTATTTTCGAACAAAACAATTTCATTGTTTTTGTCAGAAATTCGACATCTGGGAGATAATTCATTACCTTTGGTTTCGAGTTATGGGTTAGACGTACCTACTGGTGGATTGTTAGTAGGCACCATCATGATATGAGAAATCGGGTTGTGACAATTTGCTAGTATGTTTTAAGTTGTGAAATCAATTAAAGTTGATCCCATCCTCAATTCTTCTGGTTTAAAGTTGGGTATGATTTTTCATACGACCACAAATGCCTTGAAAAATGGAACATACTTGCGTGTTAATCATCTCTTATACATTGTTCCTCGTGGGATTCAACCATGACCTCGTATTGTGCTGCATATGACAATCCACATTTCTTATTTGAGATATGTAATTTAGAGTTATCAAGGCTATGTTTAATATTCTCTTGAACTATCAAATACATATCCCTTGGATTCTCTTATACTCCAAAATCATAACAATCAAAACACCAAACATTGCTTGAGCAAATAGATACCCTTAAATAAGAAATTCCTATCTCTAATCCAACGACTAATTTCACAAGTCCTCACAAATAAGGTCTTACCCAGCTCTATTTTTCTCCCCACTAATAAAGTCTATTTTCCTTTCTCAAGTCAAAATAGTGTTAGAGAGTTCAACAAATGCTTGCAATCATTGATTTGTAGATTAAAACTTCAAGACATCACCAGATTACTGTCTATTAGGAAATAGCAGAAAGTTGCAGCACTAGATTACTGTCTATTAAACGAATTGTCAGAAGCTTCAATGAATTAGTGTATTCTATATTCATAACTCGTTCACATTATATTGTTATGCTATAATATAAGTTTGTGATTTTGAATATTGCTTGCCTTCTTACATGTGCTAATTGATGTAATAAGATTGTTCATGATTGATATTGTTTTTGAAGTGATTTGTAATATCATTAGGATAAGTTACTGTTTATGATTCATAGTAGGATTTGAAAAGGTTGAGATTCCACACTTGTTACAAAGCAGGGGACACTTCCATACTCTTTATCTTTTGAAGGAGAGTATTTGTCATTAACATCAGTCGTAAATTATCACCACAGATAAGCATGAAATGCAGCATTATGAAAATCTGATATTCTAATTACTAGAAAGGGTAAGAAAGTGCATCATAGAAAATGCATATTGATCGATCACTACTTAAAGGCAACTACGATTGGGCTCCTAACAAAGTGCTTGGATGAAATCCATCTCAAGTATCCTTGAACAGAATTATTGGTTTAACTACTTGATAGACGTCTAAGTGTTACTTGATATGTCTTCTTCTGTTTCAATTAGGAGAAATTCAAGAGAGGTGGGTTCAGTTTCACATCAACTCCTTGGGGTGGCACAATATCCACAACATACGACGAGACAGCTTTACCAACATTAGTCATATGTTTGAGCTTCTAATCCGAGTCTAATTGAAAAAGAAGGATAATTTAGTTCTACTTCAGGAATTTTTGATGAGCAATTCATGTTTCTCAATAGAAACATATAAGCTTGTTTGTATGGGTATTCCAAACCACATTAGTGAACATAATCCTTGGATTTAATGTCATAAATTAAGCTTGGATCACTTTCTCTTGAGGGATCACATGGCCTGCACCAATGGCGAAGAAGTCACTCCTTTCATCAATATCAACAATCATGATTGCTGATTTGATAGCAGATGGAGACCAGTCAGGGTGTGCACTCTTTACTAATGTTGTGATTCCAAATACATGAGGACAAGACATTGACGTGCCAGATGCAATGTTAAAGGTAGATTTGATATCCATATTCTTAGTCGGCCATGCAGCAACAATATTAACACCTGGAGCAATAATATCTGGTTTCAAGATGCCAGGACCAACCAAGTTTGGGCCTCCGCCTGAGAAGCTGGTAACTTCTCGAGCAATATCCTCTTCATATATGGTTCAACTGAATAAAAATGTGGCGAGAGGGTTAAATGTGGAATTCATGTATGATATGATCTTTACTCCATGTTAACTTTAGTAGTTAGTTACAAGCTACTATGGTTAAGAGAGTTAGTTACTGGGTTGTTAGGGTTGTTAGAAGTCAGTTAGGCTTGTGAGTCTATAAATAGTAGTCATGCATTATGTGTGTGGATGAATAAATAAACAATGTGATTCTATTTCTTCTTTTTCAAGCTAATTCATATTCTCCTTTAGATCTTACTTTTCTTCTCTTCTTCTGCTTCTTCTTCTTCTCTCTAGTTTAGCTATTGTTAATGCTAGATCAGTACCTCCATCTATGGAGTTATCATGGTATCAGATCCACGTTGTATCTTAGGATTAAGGAGGCAAAAGTGTGCTTAGATTCAACGCTGAAGAGCTGTTGAATCGAGAGTAAGCAGTCTAGTGAGGATCTGAGTCAGAAACGGAAACTCATGGACAATCCAGCTGAAGTAGCCTATGAATCAATAGATACTGGCATTCCAAACTCCAACTCTGTACCTCCAACTCGAGGAACAACTACGTATTCAACTCCAGCTATAGATCATAATCATCCATTATAGCTTCATCCTAATAACACTCCAGGTAGCTCTCTAATCACACTCCAGCTTACGGGTTCAGAAAACTATGCATTATGGAGTATATCTATGCGTATAGTTCTCTTAGGCAAAAGTAAATTGGGATTTGTTGATGGAAAGTTCCTAAGTCTAGGTTTCCTCCTGAATTGGCTGATATTTGGGAGAAATGCAATACTGTAGTCTTGTCATGGATAATGAATGCAGTACAACCAAGTTTACTCAGTAGTATAGTGTATTGTGTTGATGCTCATAAGGTGTGGAGTGAGCTAAAGGAGAGATTTGACAAAATAAATGGTGCGCATCTGTTTCAGTTGCACAAAGAGATCCATAGCATGACACAAGGGACAATGACTGTCATTGATTACTACACAATGCTCAAAAGTTTGTGGAATGAACTTGACTATATTATGCCTTATCTTAGATGTACTTGTGCTGAATCTGTAAAATTCAAAGAGCATGGTAAAAATCAAAGACTACTTGAGTTTCTCATGGATTGAATGAGTCATATGCAACAGCTAGAGGACAGATCTTAATGGAGACACCACTTCCTAGTCTAAATAAGGTATTCTCACTAATTGTTAATCATGAAAGTCAGAGGAATTTAGCATATGCTGGTCATGCTGGTTCAAGTACTAAGTGATTGAGAGTGCAGTTCTAGCTAGTGTGAAAGGTGGAGTTGCTCCAAACGTAGGAGGTGGTAATCATGGACACCAATCTGGTGGTGGAGGAAATCCAAATAGAGGACACTATGACAGTCAACACAGATCTTAAAAACCTCAGAAATCTCTCATATTGTGTGAAGTATGTGGCTACAAAGGACATAATAAGGAACAATGCTACTAAGTTATAGGTTATCCACTAGGTTGGAAGTCAAAGAGAAAAGGTAATGCCTTAAGTTTCTTTGCTAATCAGATTGCAAATTCTCAGTCTGCAGGAACAACTTACACAAGTAACATCACTCCTAATGTCACACCACCAGCTCCCACAGCCTTCTTCACACAGGATCAGTATCAACAGATCCTACAACTGTTAGCCAAAGGAAGTGAGGGTGAAGGAGGTCAAGCATCTAAAGCAGCTACTTCAGGTAGTGTTTTGTCTACTCTTGTGTCTAAATATGTTAACAAGGAGTGGATAATTGACACTGGCGCAACAGATCACATGTCATCTAAGTTTGAAGCGTTAGATAAAGTAAACAAGGTTCCTATGTCTGAAATGAGACAAGTTCAGCTACCAACTGGAAATGTGGTATCAGTCTCACACACTAGCAACACTAAAATAATGGATGGTCAAGTCATTAAGAATGAGCTATTTGTTCCTGAGTTTAAGTGTAACCTCCTGTCTGTGTCTAAGCTTACCAAAGAACTTCAATGTATAGCTCTTTTCTTTCCTGATTTCTGTCTTTTCCAGGATCTCTACAGTGGACTGGTCAAGGGGATTGGTAGAGAAGATCAAGGTCTCTATATCCTCAAGGAAGGCCTACACACTATGTCAATCCCTCATCCAACTCTCAGCAATGCTCACCAAGTCAGCTGTTCTGGTTACTATGTCTCTATTGCACAACAGACTAGGACATGCTCTTGTAGATATAATAAAGAAGCTTCCTAGTCTTAATAGTCTAGATTCTACTACTTTGACTACTTGTACCATTTGTCCCTTGGATAAACATACCAAACTTCCTTTCAATTCTAGTACATATTCATCTAAAGCTGTATTTGAACTAATGTATTGTGATATTTGAGGTCCTTATAAAGTCCCTACTCATAATGGAATGAAATATTTTGTCACTCTTATGGATGACTTCTCCAGGTTTACCTGGATATTTTGATAGCCTCTAAGTCTGATGCAATAGTGGTACTAAGACAATTTTTTACTCAAACTCACAACATGTTCTCTACTACTGTCAAAACTTTGAGAACAGACAATGGTAGTGAGTTCTTTAGTCATGAGTTTAAGTCCTTGTTAAATACTCTTGGTATATTTCATTAGAGTACTTGTGTGTATACACCTCAGAAAAATGGCATTGCAGAGAGAAAGCACAGAACCATCTTACACATGGCCAGAGCACTGAGGTTTCAAGCCTCAGTACCTCTTAAGTTTTCGGGTGAATATGTATCAACAGCTGTTTACCTCATTAACAGACTATCCTCTAAACTCCTTCACTACAAAATACCTTTTGAAACACTATATTCACATCCTCCTTCTCTTTCTCATCTAAGAACTTTTGGCTGTTTGTGCTTTGCTGCATGTCCAAAAATCATAGACAAATTTTCCCCTAGAGTTATTCCTGCTATTATGCTAAGCTATTCCTTATCTCAGAAGGGCTACATTCTGTATGATCTACACTCCAAATCTATGTTTGTTAATAGATATGTTGTGTTCAAAGAGGACTTATTCCCCTTTAGGGATCTTCAGACATCATCTGATCCTATATTTCCAGTCCTCACTATGATACATTTTGATTCTTCTCCTGTCACATTACCTCACACCACTCCTATCACAACTATACCTGAATCTCCAAATGACTCTCTTAACTCTACTTTTCATGATCATGATCACTCTCTTCCTCTCTCAGAACCTTCATCTGATTCTACCCCTTCACCAGCTCCCATTCCTAGTCCTGTCTTGCCTATTCCTTCTAGGAAGTCATCTAGAGCCACTATACCACCTCTATGGCTTAAAGACTTCATCACTCAGCCCAAAAGTAACACTTGCACTTATCCTTTATCCAATAATATTGCCTATTACAATCTATCCACCTCTTATCTCAGTAGTCTAACAACATATTCTGCAGTGACTGAGCCAACTAATTATCATGATGCTGCTCTTGACCCTCAGTGGATGCAGGATGTGGCACTTGAGATTGCAGCACTAGAAGCCAATCAAACTTGGAGTATTGTTGATTTACCTACTGGAAAGAAGCCAATTGGGTGTAAATGGGTATACAAGGTGAAGTATAAGTCCATAGGTGAAACCTTCAGTCCTATAGCTAAGATGGTTACTATTATATCTATCATTGCTCTTGCTACGTCTAGGGGCTGGAATGTGCATCAGATGGATGTCCTCAATGCTTTCCTCAATGGTGACCTTCTTGAGGAAGTCTACATGACTATTCCTATAGGGTTTGCTATACAAGGGGAGTATGGTAAGGTCTGCAAACTACACAAGTCACTCTATGGCCTTAAACAGGCTCCTAGATAATGAAAGTTGAAGTTGATACAGTCTCTCATCAAGCTGCGCTTCAGGCAGAGTCATTATGACTACTCATTGTTCATGAAGCATGTTGAGAATGATATATTAGTTGTGCTAGTGTATGTGGATGATCTTCTAATCACTGGCAGTAACCAAGGTCTCATAGATATTATAAGAAAGGGGAGCAGGCTACCATGAGACAAAAGATCTTCTTTCTAAAGAGATGTACAAAAGTAGTTCAAGACGAAAGACTTAGGAGAACTTAAATTCTTCCTAGGTATTGAGGTAGCAAGATCAAGAAAAGGCATTCACTTATCTCAAAGGAAGTATGCATTAGAGCTAATAGCTAAGAGTGTTCTGGGGGGAGCTAAACCTGTATGTACACCCATGGAACAAAACCAGAAGCTAACTTCTGTCAAGTATGATCAGTTGTTCTCTCAGGAAAAGGAATCTACAGATCACTTATTTCAGGATCCTAGTAGGTACCAAAGACTAGTGGGAAGACTACTATACTTAAACATGACTAGGCCTGATTGTCTTTCTCAGTTCAAGCATTTAGCCAATTCATGCATAGTCCTAAGGAATCACATATGCTAGCAGTACTCAGGGTGGTCAGATACATCAAAGAGTCTCCAAGTCTTGGACTACTGATGCTAGCAGAAGCCACAAGTCAACTAACAGCCTACTGTGACTCAGATTGGGGTGCCTGCTTGGAAACTAGGAGGTCTTTCAGTGGTTATCTAGTCAAGTTTGGTAGTTCTCTAATCTCTTGGAAGTCAAAGAAGCAGGAAAATGTCTCTAGAAGCTCAGCAGAAGCTGAGTTCAGAAGTATGGCAAATTATGCAACTGAAGTCACATGGTTAACAGGTCTTTTTAAGGAACTAGCAGTACACATTGAGTCACCAGTGAAGATGTATTGTGATAACAAAGCAGCAATTCAGACAGCTGCAAATCCTATCTTCCAGTCATCGACATTGATTGTCATTATGTTAGAGAGAAGATCTATCAAAGGATGATCAAAACTGAGTCAATTCACACAAGGGACCGGCTGGCTGATTTACTCACAAAAGGACTTGGGAAGTCACAACATCAACAACTTCTAAGCAACTTAGGTGTTATGAATCTATTCCAACCATAGGCTTGAGGGGGAGTGTTAACTATAGTAGTTAGTTACAAGCTACTATGATTAAGAGAGTTAGTTACTAGGTTGTTAGAGTTGTTAGAAGTCAGTTAGTCTTGCGAGTCTATAAATAGTAGTCATGCATTGTGTGTGTGGATGAATAAATGAACAATGTGATTCTATTTCTTCTTTTTCAAGCTAAAATTCATGTTCTCTCTTAGATCTTACTTTTCTTCTCTTCTTCTGCTTCTTTCTTCTTCTCTCTGTTTTAGCTATTGTTAATGCTAGATCAGTACCTCTATCTATGGAGTTATCATTCCATCTGTATAGCTTATGTGTTCTGCTGGAACAATATGTGAGTCGGCAGATATAGTGAACCCTTGAGATTCAGTGTTCATGAGTATCATTCCAGCACCACCAGCATCCTTCACAAAATGTCCCTCACCAATTCTAGTAATATTACCACCAGATATACACAGTACAATTTTTCCTTTGACATCCATATTCTCCAGTGACGCCGCATTATAAAATGCATCACTGACATTTCTAGTCAGGGGTAACAGCGTCTCGGAGAAGTATTTGGGCTGGAATGCTGATTCCCCATCAATTTCTTGTCCATCTCCAAGGCATACTGAAAATGCTTTGTACTCAACAACAGAAAAAACAAATGCAGAATAGTACATAAATAAAGTGCACTGGTAGGATCACACGGCTACTCCAATAAACAAGATATAAACAAGAAACTAAGACACAGTAATCCCTACACATACTGAGATCACAAATAAATCTTAGTTGATGCTCACAATATAGGCTTATGTTATCAGTTAAGGCAATGCAACAATATAATAGTCCTCCCAAGGTACTCAAGCCCAAAGAAGAATGTGTCGAAATGTTACACTCGATTCAATAAAATAAATGTGTTGGAATATGACATTCGGACTAATAATATACCGAAATGTGACACCCGGTCGAATAATGTGTCCGAATGTGACACCCAATCTAATAATGTGTTAGAATATGAAACTTAATCCAATAATATACCAGAATGTCACACCCGATCCACAATCACAAGCAATATCACAATCATAATCACATTGCCAATGAATAATGCACAACTGATCAAGTTTAAGCAATTGGTTCATTTTATGCAATTAGATTATGATAGGTTATTAATTAATTTATATCGTCAGTCTCTTATTCACATGCATGTAAAAAGTACTATGGATCAGTTAACATGCATATATCACATAAATGAGAATATTAAATCACCACCTTCCTCAAGTCAAACCTTGAAATCTATAGAATCAGAACTTTCCCTTTCTCCAAGGTCCTAGCTCGTTCTTAGTCTATCGTTAATAAAAAAATACATAGAATTAACAATCATGGCCTAATTTATCTGGATCATAAGACAAATCCTAACTATTGGTCATTCCCATGACCATCTTTCTCAATTAGAACTTTTTGACCATCTTTCTCAATTAGAACTTTTTGCCCATCTTTAATTGCGGGTCTAAATCTTTTCCCACATTAATCTCCCTTAGAATCTAAGCTTTAGAAATCAACTAAAAGGTTAAAAAATGATTATTTACCTTTTGCAATGGAATAGGTGAAGAATTGAAGAAGAAGATCCCCAATTCGTGCCTGGTCTTTCAAGAACAAAATGGGACAAATAATGTTGAGTTTGGGACTTTTGAGGGTTTAATTTGAGACTATCCCACTATAGTGGTCACTTATGCTGCTATAGTGATATGCTATAGTGGCTATAATCCCGTCATAGCAGGGTACACATACTGAATCTATGTAACTCATGTCCGACCCCAAATTTTACAACACATTTTCAAAACATAACATTCCAAAATATACTTTAGTGCTAAGATCTATTTCGGGAGTTATACTTGCCCGAATTCAGTTCTATAAAGATATATAGACTCCTTAATATCTTAACTATCAACTCTAATGCTCAAGTCTACAAAGCAACTCCCAACTATTATCAGATTGTCCTAAGCTCATCTGACTCAAATTTCATCCAAGTCTAACCTAGGCTTAAAATTTTCAAATTACTACTCAAAAGTTTTATAGCTAATTTTCTTCCTCATTGGCCTACCCATGACAACGGGATTGGGTCGTTATAGTAGATACCAATTTATCCATCACCCATCCTCGAGTGACCAAATAAGAAAATAGAGGCTAAAGTAAGATTAGAATAGTACCTATTTCGTTGAACAATTGCGGATATATTTATCTCGCATGTCTCTCACGGTCTCCCAAGTCGCTTCCTCGATCGGCCGATATCCCCATTGAACTTTCACCCACTTAATTTTCTTGTTTCTCAGCTTTCGAACATATCAATCAAGAATAGTAATTGTCTCTTCCTCATACTGGAGGTTCTTGTCCAGCAATATTGAATCTCATCTAATGGTATAATCTCAATTCCCATGGAACTTTTTTCAGCATTGACACGTGAGAGACATGATGAACACTAGACAAACTAGGTGGCAAAGCCAACCTATAGGCCATTGGCCCTACTTATTCAAGAATCTCAAAATGACCAATATAGCGAGGATTGAGCTTACCTTTTTTTGCCAAATCTTAATATGCTCTCTATGGGAGACATTTTTAAAAAAAACTTGCTCACTAGCATGAAAATGACATGTCTCTTACCTGGAGGTCAACTTACTCTTTCTATCCACTGTAGCTTCTAGAAGCTTAGCTTGATACTCCTCACTTTGTCTTGGGTATCCTTTACCAAGTCAACCCTTAAAAGTTTCACATCACCAGTCTCAAACCACCCTACGGGTGATCTACATCCTCTCTCATACAGAGCTTCAAAAGAAGGCATGTCTATGCTAAAGTGTAGTTATTATTATAAGACAACTCATACTAAGATGGGACTTGTCCCAATGACCACCTAAGTCTATCACACAAGCTCTCAATTCTAACATTTGGATGGTTCACTCTGACTACATGTTGGTCTGTAGAGCAAAGGTTGTTCTTAAAATAAGTTCCATACCAACTTCTCATGCAACTTCCCTTAGAACTTGAGGTAAATGGAGTATCACGATGAGATGATAGAGAGGGGCACCCCATGCAGCCTAACTATCTCTTACACATAAATTTTCACCAACTATTGTGCATTATAATCTACTTTGATGGAATAAAGTAGGTTGACTTTGTTAGCTTGCCAACCACTACCCAAATAGATGCCAATCTTCCCATCGTCTTGGAAGACCCACAACAAAATCCATCTCAATTCCACATCAGAATAGGCATTTTATGAAGTAAGCCCGCTAGTCTCTAAGGCTCATGTTTCACTTGTTGTCAATTCTGAAATTTGACCATGAATTCAGGTATAACCTTCTTTATACCAGGCCACCAGTATAAACTCCTTAAGTCCTTTTATACCTTGGTTACATCTGGATGAACAGAATACCTTGAACCATGGGCTTCTATTAATATCTTTTGAGTTATTTCATCTATGCGGGGAACACAAATCCTTTCTCTAAAGCTAAGCACACCATTGGAATCCATGGTAGCATGGTACAAACACCATTTTTTTCTAATTTTATTCGAGTCTTCATCCATGAACTATTTGGACTTGATCTCTTCAATAAAGGTGGACCTCAATTTCAATATTATTCAAGACCCCATCTTTCTCTGAGATGCCTAACTTCATGAACTTAGCTTCCAATGTCTATATTTCCTTGGTCACTAGGTCGCTTAATTGTGCCCGACCTCAGCTACTCATGCTATTAGGTTCCGGCTCAAGGCATCTACTACTATATTAACCTTGTCCGGGTGATATTGGATGTTGACATCATAATCCTTGAGCAATTCCATCTACCTCTTATGACTCAAATTCAGGTCTCTTTGAGTAGACACATGTTGCAGACTGAGGTAATTGTGAACACCTCATATTTGGCACATAAAGATAATGTCGTCAGATCTCTAAGAAGAACACCACTGCTACCAACTTCAAATCATGTGTTAGGTAATTTTGTTGATGAACCTTCAGTTGACGTGAGACATATGCTTTGACGTTCTTATCCTACATTAACACATCACTCAAACTCATTCGTGCAGCATCACAATAAACAACAAAAATTTGACCTTCCATCGACTGTGTCAAGATTATAGCTATGGTCAAAAGAGTCTTGAGTTTTCAGAAGCTCTCTTCACATTTATCTGTCCACTCAAAAGGCACATCCTTCTAGGTCAACTTTGTCAAGGGGATGGCAATAAAGGCAACGTTTTTCACAAACAGCTGATAGTAGCTAACAAGTTCCACAAAACATCTCACCTCAATGACTAACCTTGGCCAAATCCAATATTTAACTGCCTCAATCTTTTAGGAGTCTATCATCACCCCTTCTTTCGAAATAACATACCCCAAGAAGGCAACAGAGGAAACCACAATTCACATAAAGGGAATTTTGCATATAGCTTTTGTTTCCTTAGAACACCCAGAATTGATACTTCGGTTTTAACTAAATCTATTAACATATATAATAATTTTTATATCGATTCCATTGTTGCTAGAAGGGTCTATAGAAATTTTCCCGTTTTCATTTCTCATAAAATATTGCCTTGTGATTTTGTGGA